>JAOPGA020000265.1:0-12362 GCA_026419775.2 Acrasis kona
CAAATACATTCAAGCACGTCGTGTCATTGCGGGATCGCTCATGTTTGTTTTGTAATGTTGTAATGATAAGTTTTTTAACCGCCATGGATATAATTAGGGTCAATCAATGTGAGTTTACTGCTACATGTTTAACAAAGATGCCATGACAACACCTCTGCTCCATTCACATTGTTTCCTAACAATATATTTGACCAAAAAATTTGATTCAACACATGAAAATACTAAGTACACCAGTAACTGCTTCTGCATAGTACTTTTTATGATAGCTAACTCTATTTAAATCTATAAAGTAAATAATGAAAACTGTTGACTATTTTGTAATGACTCAACTGGATGATAATGACATAAAAGGAAGACCACATGTTGCCAGTAACCAACTCTTCAACATAATGGATGTTAAGTTGCCCAATTTGACTACCACAAATAAAAAATGACCAAAAGCAACCAAGTGAGGAGGTTACAGGGGTAGACAGCTTTATATTGGGACAAATTATTTTGTGAAATTAGTCCATTTGGAAGTCGTCCTCCATAAATGTTAATCCATTCATTTAAAAATAAATAATTAAAAATAAAAGCACATTGTATGAAACGACTGTTAAGATGTACAACACACCATAATTCTGTGATCTCCAATAAGCAATGTCAATACAAGTCCAATGATGGGATTCAGTGCAGTTCCAAAATAGGAGCAAAATGCTCATATTGTGATCAATATTTGAGTTACAAAAACCGTTTAAAGAATGCAAGTCCAAACACTAATCGAAGTTGTTAAAGAGTGACGATGATGTAACAAAATCGTTGAAGGGCGACAATGATGTGAAACACCAGCACGGTCGATTCGCATCGCCTCGCGGTTTACAGGAGAACACACCAGACGGTAGTGCCTGTGAATTGTCGCAACAACAACGACTAGGGCATCAATAATCTCAACAACAACACAATGAACCAACAAAGACATGAACACGAGGAAGTTGATGTTGACAGCTTCGAGGTACCAAAAGTTGGAACATTTCACGCCGCGTATTGGTACGAGAAAGGCCAAGCTAAATCTAAGGACAAGACAGTTTTGGGTTCCAAGCCACATTACTCTCAAGAGATTTTAAACTGCAGGACATACTCTGACTATAAAATGTATCTTGACAAATTGAATGGAGTAACCATGAAAATCGCCGCCGTCCTGAATGCATTTGACCCTTGCGTATACAATCTTTACCTTGAGAGACTTAACAAGTTGTTGAATTCAAATGTGGAAAACAAGCTTGGTTTTGGACAGGAGGAAGGACATCAGCTCGAATACAGTTTGGAGCCGGAAGACAAATGAAATCATGGTTCATCAAGACAAAAGTGGTTTTTAATGTACAATAAAATACTGTCGTGTTATGCTTGTATATGTTTGCAATAATCGTATAATCAACTGATTCATCGTTGAATAACATGTCGGTTATTGAATGAAATGCACCGGTTGTGATGAAATTGCTTTTTTTTGTCATGGGTGAAGGTTGCGCTGATTGCTGAGGAAAGGAACAGCTGATGCTTGGTGCGATTCTCCACAAAGACCATGTGTTGTCATATTCTACATTCATGCATTATTTCTCGTCATTACAAAATTATTTTTATTATTTATCCTCCATATTAAGAAGTCGTCTTTCACATAATTACTCTAAGCTGTCTACCCCTGCTTAAAACTTGAAACCCAAATACCTTGTATCAAACCCAAATTTTAAAAATTTAAAATCATGTTTTTTTAGCATCAAAGTCTCATAACTCTCTCAATAATGGTCCAAATTGAACATTTTTACAGCCAACTTGGAGGGGGGGCCCAGTCGGGGTCAACCCAAACCAGCCAGCCTCCTATTTACCCCCAACAGCAACTTACATTACAACCGAACCCTGAGTTGATGATAGTTGACCACATTTTGTAACAAATTTCACAATAAAAACTCTGTAACGCGTCTGATGATGCAGGTAGCCTGCCTGTTGAAACAGAGGTTGTTTTTATAAATTGAGTTGTTACTATACTGGCTCAGCACTTCGTGCTTCGCAAAAGAATATGAAAGAAGGTCGACAGTCGTTATGATTTATGAAACCCAGGATCACTCATAAAGGGCTCTTTTAAATTCTGGGGTCTTCCATTCACACTATACCAAAGTGGTTTTGATTTTGACGAACATCCTTCGACTGACAAACGCAAAGCTACTATTTATGCTAGTTTACTTGGTTACACTAGTATGGATGTTGTTAAGCGCTTCTCAAACAAGATACCAGTCAAAAAGCCACTCCAAGTGTTGAGGAAGATATTAACAATCTTGATGGAAACCTCTTACTCCATCTGGCACGCGCGCTGCGCAACCCATGCCATCAAATCCGCCAAGCTAGGCGGACCTTCAGCTGTATAGAGTCATTTATACATATGTAAATAATTTCTAATAAAGCTTGTCGCAGAATGCGATTTATAAAAAAAAATATGTATCCTGGCTCAATTACACCTTGTGTCTTTACAGAACATTTATTTTTTGGTGTTACTTTGATTGTAGGCCTTGGTCGAGGTACTGGTGCTCTGTTGATAGCTGGTTGTCGTGGCTGAAGTTTCGGAAGTGATAAAACATCATATTCTGGAGATTTATTAGTGAAACAAGCACCTTTTGATTCAATAACTTGATTGTACCATTCTTTTTATTCATTTGATAAAGTCTCATTGAGCTCTTTACATGCTGTTTTGGGATCAATAAGTTGGTCCTCTTGAATCTCATTGGGTGCTAGTACTTTTGGCGAGTCAGAGGATTATGAATTGTACGGTTTGGATGTAATCCCAAGAGATTGATTCAAGAATATCAGAATAACAATGTCTTTAATGTGTACAATTAACATTCTTCTATTTCTGTTATAGTATCCAAAGAGCTAATGTATTTTTTTGTTTCTAATAATTATGGACTTGCTTGTTTTCCTGCATCCATGATATGGCCGGTGCTCTCGTAGGGAAGGATGAGTGTGCTCGTCTGTTGATTGTCTCGTGATTGGATAGTTACCGGTAACTATCCTATGACTAAATAAAGATGTTGAGGATGCAAGGCTACCTACTCAGCCAGCAAAGCCAGCAGAGCGGCGATCTTGTCGCCTTCTTTCTGTGACATGATTTGAATGGCTCTCCTCTTTCGCTCCTCCTCTTTATTTCTCCTCTGCTCCTCCATTCCGTTTATTTTTGACTCAAGATCCAAGATCCTTTCGTTTGTGTTGTTCTCACTGTTTGCTAAGCAGACGTTGAGCAAAGTTGACCCGTTGAACGCATTCCAATCAATCACCCCAAACTGCTGCTCATGCCTGACACTTGGGACCTCTGCTATGGGATCGGCGTCGCTTAAAATTTTGTCCAACAAGTCTAATTCGTTCTGCAACTGTGCATTTTTGACAAGCAAATTTTTGTATTTGACATCAAGGAGCACAAATTCGTTGGTCTTTTTACCGTATTCGTTACGAAGGGAAACCAACTCTTTCTCTCTTCTTCCCACTTCACCTTCGAAGAACTGTTTCTGATCTAACAGTTGCTTCTCTAGTTTCTTATTTTTATTCTCCTCTAAACCAAGTTTGTTTTTGTTTTTTAAGGACGCCGACCTGACCTGCTTTATTTCCGTCTTCAATTGCTTCAATTTGTTCCTGCTTTGTTCAAGATCCTTGGTGTGCTTCTTGACTTGATTATATGTGTCATCTAACTCAGACCTCTGCTTCTTAACTGTTTGCTTAAGAGCTTTACACTCTTCTTTGGATTGCTCTAATTCTTCAGATAATACAACTATTCTGTCTGTGACGTTCGTAACAGCCTGAGTAACAGCTTTTTCAAGATCCATTTCAATACCAATGGTCAGGCCGTCTAAAATCTCAGATGCACCACCAACAGGTTTAATGTGAAACAACTTGAAATTTTTGAATAATTTCTCTCTAGCATCTTCAACTGTGAACTTTTCACGAACAGTGTTGACTGAGGTGACTTCTAACATTGTTTTTGTGTTCTGTTTGAAATTTTTGTCAACCAATAAAATAAGTTTGTGAAAGCGCTTATGACAATAATTATTATAATATCATTCAGACCGTTATAATAATTATGCGGAAAATTATTGCATGTTTTAAAAGAAGATCCCACCTGCGTTCTGCAATGCAATAAGAAATAAATGAGATATAAAAAATTTATTCTTTTTCATATATATATGAAACATTAATCCAGCATGGCTCCGAACAAGTACACATCAAATACTTTTGAACAACAACCGACATTTATATCGCCCATACATCAATTCAACAAACACACATTATCACAAACGTATTACGCTTTTCCCTCACCTTATACAACAAAAGCACTACCCGCCACAACACTTCCAGAATACATTAAAAGCGATTACAGACGTCACTTGTAACAAGATCAACATCAAAATTCAGTTCGTAGCCAGTAATCCCATCTCATCACCATTTCCAATTAATCCAATGTTGTCTTCAATTGAGTATGAGCAGTAGCCTTTGCACATTACATCTCAAACGTAAGTAAATGATTTTTTTAAATCACAATTAATGGTGAGTAGAGCCTGGCAAGATGGATGACATCTTCAATACCTATTCTCCAACCACCTCAACGAGGATACACCTACATTTACATCAAACTTTGTACCATGTGATTCCATCCATTCTACGTTAGAGCGTGTGATTCAAACCGTCCTGCATTTTCCAATGACACTACGGAAGGTTTCTTTGTAATCATGGGCAACCAAGAGATGTCATCATTACTTCAACGCTGCCTCATACAGACACAAACAACAACCAACCCATGAAGAAACAAACACATTTGAATTCATGGCAATTACTTCCCATCATTAACCAAGATCTACAACAGGTTCAATCCAGCATATTCCTGCCTCTATCCCATCCAACCTACTTTCCATACTGTATGGTAGTCACGTTCACACATTAAGTGTCATACCAAATGTAAGTAAAATTGTATTTTCATTTGTCTCTAATGTCCGGCAAGATGGATAAAATTTTTTTAAAGACTTGAAAAACATTGATGCTTATAGATCATGTCCTACACAAAGTCCCACTCTATTGAGAATAATATAGCTCCAAAGGGTCACCGCTGTAAAGAATACACATTTAACAATGGCATTTCGTGTAAGTGCCTTATTATTACTTTTTAGTGTAACAAATATAGTCTTGCTGGCAACAATCAAATCATCTAAAACAAAGAAATGGACACATACATTAAATCATGAAGTAACGATCCACACATACATTGAATCATTCAAACAAGAATAACAAATTCCACCATATTAAACTCCGCATGGCCTACAACAGATCCAATCCAACATGTTTGTCATGGTTCCTTCCATTAAACTCCAACAATAACTTTCTGCAGAGTAACTTTTATACGTTACATGCAGTCCAGACGTTTCCAAACATCATGTAAACCATTTTATTGTCACGTTGGAGATGGTGATTATAACAATACTATTTAATGCAGTAGAAATTTAACAAGGAATTCTCTAAAAGTGTTCTAGTCGTCATTATTTATGCCGTAAGTACCTTACTATTACTTTTAATGTAACGTATAGGCGTTATCAACATGAAGAAGATAACCATCTAGCATGGAGAAAACTTTGACCATTAACACTTTTGAGAATGGATCAGCACAATTATCCATACATGTAATTCATTTTGCCACCGTTACGGAACGATCCACTTATACATTGAATCAATCAAGTAACCGAACCCACAAGTGTTGAATGCTTTCAATCTCCATGTAAGTTAATGTATCGATGATGGTTTTATAACAATCTAGTATGATGACAACAATTAAAATCACACAAGAACATTAACTTTTAATTTCATTTGGATTCTGTTATTGATTCGGAACGTTGACACATTTTGATTGTTGAATCGTGTTACCTCACAGGAATCCTCTCAAAAAAATCCGACCGGAATCCTCGGAGACTAAAAGGGGAAATAACATTACAATAATCCGCGAGGTAAAATAAACTGTTAAATTCAAAAACTTTCTTGTGTATGTTATGAGACCAGGTTCTGGTAATGTATCTATTCGTTGATATGATTTTGGTCTTCCGATTGATCGTGTAATCACGTGTTAGTTTTACTAGTCAGGATATGGTATCGTTGTAATGCATATATAATCAACCCGCATTGGCCTGTACATGGTATGACATGTTTTATCCGATTTTGCTCACGAGATGATAAGGCAATACTTTTGTTCACAAACAATATGAATCAATACCCAATATTACAGGAGCAATACAATCTAATGTAATTAAATTAGCGCCGGACGTGAAAGAAGATGATTCAAACAAAAAATAGAAAGTTGAGGTTAGACCATCATTTACATGAAGGATCAACAACCCAAAGTAAAGAAAATTTTTTATCTAAGCCTAAAGTGAAATGTTAGGCTCGTCAATTAATTGCGTCTCATTGAAAATCAAATCTTCAAATGTTGGATCCTGACTGACACACTGCTCCGAAATCTGGCAGAAGGAAGATTATGAAACCTTTCATTCGGGCCCTGTAATGGGTAATAAATATTTTATAATTTTATTGAATTACAGGTTTCAAAAAATTTGAGAGTGCAAACATCCCATGGATCCAGGACGGTTGGTTTAGGGCTCGGAAGATGGACACCTATTGTAATACCCCACAAGACCTAGCAACTGATCTTTTTTAGAGCCCTTTGTCCTCTCCTGGGTCTCGGGTACAGGGTCGGATACCACACGTTGCCCTCCTCCTTTTTTGTGCGGGACTGACTCGATCACTTGAGTCTTCGTGGTCTCTATGGTCTTCGTGGTCATTTTTGTTATCGCCGTGATCTTCATGGTCTTCTTTGTTGTTCCTGTGTGTTTGTGTCTATATATATCAATGTGTCAATGCAACGAAATATGTCGGGGTGTCAATGTGTCAAAATGTGTCAGGTGTGCCCTTCGCTCTTAAAGAATTTGTAGATTAGGTGTTTCCTGTGTCGTGTCATAACATACTAGATCTGACCACCCACCAGGTCTAAAACTGGTATGATGAACAGTTCGTATGTTTCTTCTTGGGTCTTTATATCTTTGTCGTAAATTTCGTAGTACATCTGACCATATTTTAGCGCTACGGATGGGCGCGTTTAGTTTAAGTGCATATTTCTAACGTGATTGTTTACACGGCCATATTTTTAATAGCGCTTTGACGAGCAATTTTGATGGAACCTTGTTAACAATCCGATCGTACATGCCGATCGTCAACTTGGTATTAAATTATTAATAACTTTTAATTTGTTACAGCCTTTTCACCAGATTCTTCTTCCTTCTTATTTTTCTTTGCAATGTCTTTAGCTACGTGGGCCAAGTAAGAGCTGTATTCAGAGTAAATAATAAATTCACAATTTTTAACCAAGTTGTCAATATTGTAGGCATTGAGTTGATCAGTATCTGGTAAACTATCCCACCACATTAACAAGCTCTCTAAAGAAGAACAGGCAGCGTTTCGCTTCATTAACTTTTCTCGGAATTTTTGCAATTCCATATAACTAGTAAAGGAAATTGTAAAAGCAGTAGCCATGGCAGTCCAGAGGTCATATCGAAGAGCTGCTACAAGAGTTCCTAATGCTTTGAATACATACGAAAGAAAGTTCCACAAGTAGATATTACGCACTAAACCTGGAATTTCTCTTTTATAATAGGAGATCTGGTTTAAAATGCGACATTGGACATATTTCTTTGCAGGCAAGTATGTTTGGAGTCTAACAATCTCATTTAAAATTCTCTGCCGCTCTTTAGCGCTAGTAGAATCATTTATTAATAGTTTTTGTAGTTCAACCGGGAAGTCATCATCTAACGAATCAGATTTTTCATCAATCATGGCATCATGGATTATAACCCTTTTTTTCTGGATAAAAAAACTTATCAAGTTGACATATCGAGTAATTGATGTCTCTAATGCGTTAGATGATATTATACTATCATTGATGGATTTGATCTTCCTTGCCAACATATTTTCTGCAGACATTCTTTCATTTTTAATTGAAAAGGCCGAGTACTCTGCAGTCCCAGTTTGAAATTTATAAATTTCGCTTTGAACTGATTCTGCACTCGATCTCAACACTATCCACTTTTCAGATGGACTGAATCGGTGGTTGATGGCCATCAATACACCAGCAATTAACGGAAAGACAACAATTAAATAATGAAGAATTTCTTGGCCGACATAATCGGAACCAACTGGATTAGGTTTTACTAAGACAAATTGCTGTAGTGCTAAAACTAACCCTGTAGTGAGCAAGGTAACCAGTATGATTAAAACTTGTAAAACGCGATGGTCGTTTCTTAATTTATCTGCAGTATAAGAATATTTATCATATGCCTCCCATGCTGCAACTAGTGCTCTCCTGCGAGGAACTTGTTGCAGTTCTTGAGAGTGGTTATGAGATGTAAGGCGGTTTAAAACTTTATGTACAAAATCTTTATCACACTTTACAAGATGGACATCTTCATCCATCATATGTGTCATCAACATGGTAAACATTTGTTGATCGTGTAATGTTTGAAAGCTTTTGTTATAAGGTGCCTCCCCTGCATTTTTATCAAAAGGAGTAGTAGAAGTTAAAGGATTAGACGGCTGTGGATCTTTCATGTTCTCAAATAAATCTTCATCGATTTTCTTTTTTAATTGATTAAGCATTGATATGAGGAACGAAGCTCTGTCTTTGAAAAATTTGGTTGACTCACTGTCTTGATGTAGTTTTAAAAGTTGATTTTTACAATCGCACTCTAACCTTGTTTCTTTATCATAATAATAAACAGCTTTCTTCTTTCTACAAATTGTACAAGTTTGTTTATAATTTAATTTAAAGAAACTTTGGTCAACGATAGTGTCATAGTCCTTGTTAAGAGGCGATAATAATTTGGCAATAATAATACAAAGTCCTTCTATTCTTTTTGCTAATTCAACTTTCCTCCAAGGAGCATAATCATCAAAATTAGACAAGTGGCTGGTCAACCAGTCCAAAACTTGATTTATTTTCTTATGTTCAATTAAAACTTGACGGATTTCAACAACAAGGTCTGTGAAACCTCCACTCTCTTTTAGGGCGAAAGTTGGTCTGCTGTTTATTAATGACCTTATTAAGCGCTGGCAGTCTAAAGGGTTCACTTGTCCATTGATAAGCAAAGTTAAAACAGGAATGGTGTTCGAGAAAGCCTCTTCAAAGCGATTCCTGAATTTTTCCACATCTGCTTCGGGATCTTTTAATATGATAATGCGAGTATGGTTTTTGTCAACCTCTTCGCCATTATAAATATACACAGGAGCGACTCCAACCAACATTCCTTCGTCGCCATTCGTTAGTGACTGATAGGCTTCGGTCATGGTTCTTGTGAGTTCGCTTCATTCGTTAGTATAATTGTTTGAAGCAATATAGAATACCTTCTGATGTTTCCATCGGTTATTATGAGCGCTTTCGCACGGTAACATGCCTTTGCAATAGTGCTAATCTATTTGGGTGAATTTTGTAAAAGTTTATCAACTCACTATGCTCCTGATATTTTCGGCATCCTTAGGCAGAACATGGTCCATGTGAGAAAAGCACAAAGACACAACAAATTTTGGTTTATATTTGAGACCTTTTTGTGAGCAAATATGAATTAGTGCTCATAGGAGACTTACCTAGAGTTTTGTATACTAATCTGAGATTTTCATTCTCATCCACAAAATAGCAATTACCACGAATTTCTATTTTTGTGCTAATTGTGGGTTTTGTTCTGTCGAGTGATACTCTTTCGTAATTCCCTTCATGAGTGTCACGAACTTCTGACACCATCCTTTGTAAAGGTACATCACTCAATCGATTTTCAAGTCCAGGAACCTCATCGTCCAAATATGTTTGGGATATCATCATTGCGTCATTTACCTCGTATATTGGTGGTTTAGGTGGTACAGTCCTTCCAAGCATCACAGTCCCTTCATCAAATTCAATCCTCTCATTGACGTCAATCCTTTCAGGGTTTCTATACGTTCTTTTGTTCTGAACATGCGGTGTTCTTCGTGCCTCCTCCGGTTGTTCGAACAGATTTCTTAAATTAGGTTCACTTCTTCGTCTATGATCGAAGTTATTCACGGCGACCAAACTTTCTTCGGGTGAGTCTGATGTACGAGTATCGTGATGTTTTTCTTCGATTTTAGGATCGCTTCGCTCATCATCCTCTTTACTTCTAAGAGTATCGGATTCTCCATCAAGATAATCGCTAAGGGTTGGCAGATGAGCTGGTAACAGCGCTTTGCCGTCAAGATTAGTTCCATCGCTCATGTTGCGTCTACAAAAGAATTCCTTTTGTAAAATACCGCGCTCATGAGATAAACCTGGGATGGTCAAGAATGCGATGGATAAAACTTAATCGCGTTCACCATTGTTTTAGACACAATCAGAAAGGAGGATTTGCTTCAAAAATAGTTCTTGCAGAGATTAATAGAAGAAGAGAGCTATTCTTTGCAAAACACGCTTCTGTGTCCATCACGAGCCACTCACGTCCGTGTCCATCTCCATTATATCTAATATACCAAGTTGGATTGAATGCTTGTTGAAGTATTGGAACGGAGTCAAACTTATATATCACAATAGTTTCTGTACTTTCTTGCTCGGTATCACTTTCACCAGAATCCAACTCCTCTTCACTTTCATCAGAGTCCTCAGGATTCCCTCTCGACGACTCATTATACTTTACGCGTTCATTCTCTATTTCTATTCCCATCTGCAGATTGATATCTACGAAGTGATTCTGACAAGTCGCCTTTTCTAATCGGCGCTGATTTTGGTGGGTGGCATCCACCATACATTTTTGGTGTTAAACACCAAAYGGTGGTTTACACTGAGTGTTATCGACAGATGGTGGTTTACACTTGGTGGGTATAACCGACGGTGGAACATCAACATTAAAGAATGGTATTTTAATAAAATGTTCAAATAAATTGATTAACATTGTTTCTTTTTGCTTCACTGTCTCATGATAATTCCATCTTAATGTATCTAGAACTTCTGTTATTTTYGTAGCATAAATCTCTCCTGTTCTGGTAGATTCACCGGCAAGTCGCTTTTCTGAACTTACTATACAAAGCCTTTTGAGCACTATCACGTTAAACAAAGTCCTAGTTTCGCGCAGAAATTACACAGGATTTAAAGGCTGCTTCTTCTATTATTCTTGGATCACCGATGAGTGGTTGCTTTGGAGACACCGGAACAATCTGTTCTTTTAGTGACTCGTAGAGTGCGACATCACTGTTTTCTTGCATTTCATGGATGGTTACTTCCGTGTGCACATAAATCTCTACCAAACATTCAATAAGTGTAGTTCAATTTGAATAACGGAAGACTCCATTTTCTGTTTTTTTGTAAAAGATGTTCAGCGAACTGTGTCAGGTTGCTCGCGCATACTTTGCCCTAGCAGGTTTTTTCGCCACGTTTTGACATTATAAATATAACTGCTTTTTGATATGAGCGATGTACAAAATCCCGGTATAGAAGCTCAACCACCAACACCCGCGATTCTCATCACGACCCACAACAACACTATCCTCCAAGATGAGTGTACATTAAATATGAAGATGACAAAACTTCCAAAAAAAAGATCGAGACTTTGTAGAAAATGAAACAACATATAATATACATTACCGTGCTGGAGATTACATATCAGTTTGTGTAATTAAAGACGAGGTTGATGAAGAAGTGAACAGATATGATTATGATGAAGATGCCTTCTTTGCGAACAGATATCTTCTTTCCTGTATGGAGCGGCCGTACAAGTACAGAATGTAGATTAGTAGTGACGACACATGCAACGCACCAAGATGACAATTGCGTCGACTATAGCAATAGGGATTATGAATCTGCTTGCTTTCACTATCAAACGGTTACCAGGTCTACCTATTTTGATCATGACGTGCAAGGGGAGGGCATTGACCACTGCTATGACTGAATGAGCGAGGTTTACATTTTGACGAATTATTTGAAAAAGATTAAGGGCGTGACTGATGATGAGGAGATTAGAAAACAAGTGGCAACCATGTCAGCCACAATCTCAAGACGTGTTTCAAAAAATAGAACGTTAGTTTTTGATGTTAATAAAAGATAAGGTTTGTTCATTCGGTTGTTCTTCCAATAACTGATCTTTATCTTAGAGGATCTTTTTTGAAGGAGAGGAAAACAAACAACAGCTCGTAGTAAATATAATGACAGACGACGAGCTTTTATATTTATTAGAGTCAATGTCAATCGAATCGAATCGTAATTGTGGATGGGAGTATAATTTGTTAAATTTTGCTCGAAATAATTGGGTGTGGGCAATGTCTTC
>JAOPGA020000266.1:0-20931 GCA_026419775.2 Acrasis kona
GAATACTTTACAAGATTACAGTCACCTGGTACCCCTTTGACTCCAACACTAGCAGATGCCCCAAACCCATTGTGGCCTCAACAAGAGTAAATAAATGTAAATTTTAATTTATATCGATTGTTCATTTTTATCATGAGATGTGTGAGGTGTGCTAATTTAACACAACATTGGGAAACATGAAGTGATAATAATTTACATTTTATTTTGTATCCATTTTTGTACGAGCACATTTTTGTATCTTTCATTAACAAAATACTTGTTATACTTGGTATCTTTACATGGGAACAATCTTGTGAACATTCCCCTCCTTCTGTGTTCGTCATCTAATTCTTGACAAACTTTCATCTCACAAGGTGTCATGTAATTATTTAATTGCTGACTAGTTACTTCTTTGAGTTGATGAATGGACCGTTTGACTTTTGCGTGACTTTTATAGAAAAGATTAGCATCTGCCTGCTTCTTCGCATCGTCTTTTAATTTTCTTCTATCACATACTTCAAATCCAACAAGGTTCATAAGGTTTGCTATCAATCTAGTTTTAATCTTCCTGTCCATAGCAGAGCTTGAACTAAGTGAAGGCGATACATTTACCTCTAACAGCCAAGGCTTTAAGTAATCGTCTACGAGGATGTCAAATCCAAACACTTCGTAACAAACATTCTTTTTTGATTTGATGGTTCTTGCCATCATGGAATTTACTGTATCGTCGGCGCTAATTATTGTTTTGATGATAATATCCTCTATGCCCCTCCATAGCATAGAATCATCTACTTTATTGTCCTTGAAGTATTTCTTGAGGGCAGAAATTGTCCATTTACTACCCGCATCACCTTCCTCTGAAGTTTCGAATGTGTCACTGTGTTTGTTTATACTATAATTCGTTAAGTGTGCATATTTATCTTTAATGTCCTTATTAGAACTGTGGTGTTATTGCTTGTTGTGTGATTTATACTTACTATGCTCTTGTCGCGAACCTAACTAATCCTTCTTGAAACATGTAAATTTTTAAGGGATGGAAATCTGTAACACCCACATAAATTCTCAAATCAAACTTCTTATTGTCAATCAAAAGAGGGTTTGGTATATATCTTAGATGGTAATTTTGATGAAGATTCATAAACATACCTTTGTATGATACAGTCTTTACATTTCACCTGGCTAAGCTTGTTGATCACTTTAATGCCCCTTCCACAAGATGATGCTTTTGGTTTTACAATGTACAAATTCTTTCCGTTGCTGTTCGATATGTCCATGTTCAATTCATTCTGACTCTCCGGCCATGAATAGCTTTTCGGGTAAAAATCATATTCTAGTCCATGTCTATCTCGCATTTTCCCCATAGTGCGATGGAGGGTGTCTTTTCTACCCAACTCAAAGCTACCAGGAAAATGATTAACCTTTTGAAATTCTTTGAGTTTTCCAAAATCTTGATTTGGGAGGTGCTTGCTCCACATTGAATTGAAGGTGTCGAATTTACAATTCTCGTCATCCCTTTTCAATCTCCCAAAACCAGCTCTTCTGAATGCTCCCCTGACAGCATTAAATTCTACAGCCCTAGGTCCAAACTTGAAGAACATCATACTGTTTCTATCTGATATTACCCTCTTCTTTATTATTATGTTCTCTCTTTCTCCTTTTATGTCTTCCAACACCTCAAGTAGTTCGTTTATCGTAGTATTTGTGTCGTACTTGCACAACGGGAAAAGTACAACCTCCTGGCCACCTTGATATATACTTTGGATTGTCCAGTAAGTTTTTGAGGATTCTGGGTCGAAGTCATCTCGTTCGTCATCAACTTCGTTGGGCTCCGTAAACGTATCTTCATTCCAGTCTAAAGATGTGCAGTCGTCGAAGCATTCTGTTCCAGCCTGGTCAGGTTTAGGTCCTGCTCTCGGTTGTTTTGATCTAATAATGCCAGTAGATTTAGATCTAGTGTTACTTTTGTTTGTCTGCTTGGATTCGAATGTGGTACAAGTTGATTTGGATTTGTAGTTTGTTGTGCTGTTAGTAGAGGAGTCTGTCCTTGTGAACTTTTTGATCGGATTTTCAGATCTTTTTGTTACAGCTTTCTTTGGAGACAAAGCCTTATGTTTTCCTGCTGATTTTACAAGCCTTGGAGGTACATAAGTAGGTGTTCTAGCTCTTACAATTTCAGCTGCTGATTCTGAAATCCTCTTCGTTGCATTAAAAGTTGCATTTGAAGTAGTGGTGCACTCAATCATTCTAATATGCACCAACTACAACAAAGTAAGTTAACTAAAATAACGATATTATTACAAAAATATTTATTTTTTCTTAGCAAGAAAATCCAAGGATAGCGCGCGTAAGATTCCTTCGTTGTTCTTGCATCCATTCACAAACTCTTCTTGCGATAGTGTACGGTCTCCGTTCTTATCCAATACTTTATATACTTTGTCCACAATTTGTTTGGTTTGTTGATCCAACACTTTGGCTTCAGTGGAAGGGTCGTCTAAGCTTTTTGATTGGGCTGCGTGCGTGATTTGTAGTAGGCTTCTTACTAATGTAGTCATCTCTTCTTCTTCAATGGAATTGTTTCCATCTAAATCATAAAGCTTAAATGTCCATATTAGTTTTTCTTCGAGTGTCCCATTTACACCCGTTCCCATACCAGTTATACTAAGAGTTATTATTGTTCGAATCAAAAAGAATTAGAATTCTTATACTTACAATTCAACGAAGTCGATACTACCACTTTTATCATTTATCGAATGTGTCGAAGAGTGATCCAAAAAATGCTTCACCTCTACCTTTGACATTGCTGGACATGCTGGCAATAAATTGTTCTCTCCTCATACTGCCACTAGGATATTCCTTCTTGAAATCAACATACCACTCCTTGACTTCCTTTTTGGTGACTTTGAACTACTTTATACGACATTGAAATGAAGCAGCTTACATTTGGTATTGTTGACAAGGTCGCCAACCTTGACGCCTACTTGCTTCTCTATCTCAGCGCTTTTTAACCTTTGTGCTGGACTGTCCCATTACTGTGAATATGTACAGACAATATAAAAATAGTAATTTTTCATTACAAATTGGAAATGAGTCACACATCCAACTTGTACACCATAACACAACATTGACTTACAGAAAGTCTAATATGACCGAACCAATATAATATATTGTAATACACTATGTTATAGTGTACTCTTTGTTGATAACAGCCCCTCCATCTTATAATAATTTGTCCAACATTTTTTGTAAAACAAGACATGTTTGTAAAACTACCTATAACACAATAGTATCAGCTCGTGATATCACTGTTCTATAATCGTACTCTCATGATACTAATGGAGTGAATGGTCAACTTACTTTATTGCCTTACAAAATGAGAATAGACCGTATCTTGACAATGTGTGGATATTGCACACGGTCTCATGCAAGTAGATTTTTAACGATTCATCGATTTTATCTGGAAGGTGACAAAAGAAGAATTATGTCGACATCAAAACTAATTCATGATCCAACAAAACTTTTGATGGATGGAGAACCTTTAGAATATCCGTTTGCTGACTTTACCTTACTTTTACATAAACCTGAGGGTTATATTTGTTCCACAGAAAGGGAGTACGAAGGGGCGAAAATAGTACCTGATCTTCTAACAGAGAGATTTCGAAACAGGCATCCAGCGCTAAATTGTGCTGGTCGTTTGGATATTGATACAACCGGTATTGTTTTAATGACACAAGATGGTATTCTCCAAAACGAGATCACTTCCTCTAGATTCGAAAAAGAATATATCGTTAAATTCACTCCTCCTTTTGAAAAACAAGATGACTTTGAAGACATGCGCAGATCGTTTGCATCTGGACGTTTAACATTAAAAAAAGAAAAGAATCCTTGCCTTCCTGCATCATTAGAATTAGTTTCACAAGATTGTGTAAAGGTAACAATAACTGAGGGAAAGTACCACCAAATAAAAAAAATGTTTGCATGTTTCGGAAAACGCATAACACAACTCAAAAGAATTAGGATCGGACATATCGTTCTTGATGAAGATGTAGTACCCGAAGGTTCCTGGAGAGCACTCACACCTAAAGAAATTGAACAATTCAGACCCTCTCACTCCCAATCATAATAATAATCCACAAAAAAAATTGTAAAATACACCAAACATTTTATTAAAACATGATGACCAGTTTTGAATTATTCTTCTTGGCAGTGCTCAACAACGTGTTCATGCTCTTCTCCGATAACGAACATCCAGAAAGTGTCAACTTCTCAACCGCTTTGTTCTTTCCCACAAATGCTTCCAATTGTTTTAATGCCAAATCATCAATGTCTGGATTGTCGCTCAAATCCCAATTCTCCATGGTCAAGTTGTAAGCAATCTGCGGACACAAGTAACTCAATACAATGTTGCTGACTCCCTTTCCTTTCATCGACACAGTCAACACCGTTTCGTTCTCTCCCCAACACTCCGCCAAATCCTGTATCTGGTCGCTGTGTATTTGTTTGAATGGAGTTTTCACATTACCGAAATCAATTTTCGTGAGAGATGGTTTGTTGTCTTCGAACATGTTAATGTATTCGTCGAGATCGTCATCTAGTATTTGACTGGTAGTGACGGCTGTTGATGAGTTGGTGGCGGCGGCGGTTGATGCAGGTGACGAAGGTGGCGCATCTACAATGACCAATGGTATGGTCGATTGTGCCGTATTTGTCGCTGCTGCTAATTGTTGTGATTGTTCATCTTCGGCGTCTGATTCAGTGTCGGAATCATCATCGTCCACATCTTCCTCCGTTGATGTTTCGCCTTCGCTCTCTACCAGAGGTATGCTGTCTTGTCTCTTGTGAGGTAACGCTGCTGGTGCTGGTGTTTCCTTTGGTGACGTCTTGTGTTCGACGACTGGTGGTGATGGGATCTTTTCCACATTAGCAGGTGAAGATGGAGATGGAGAAGATGGTGCGGATGATAAACTTCTTGGTGACTTTTCCGTCGCTGGTGGTGGGGTGCTTGGTGGTGTGTCCTTTTTGAATTTATTCAACATGGACGATAAAACTCTTGGAGCGCTCGACGATCTCTCTTGTGCAGATGGAACCGATGGATTTTTGTTTTGTTCCATTTTTTGTTCCCAACGTGCCTTAACGTCCGATACTGGTTTGCTGGCGAATGAAATTGTATTTCGTTTGTTGGCATCTTGATCCTCTTCTCTCTTGGTGATGGATTCGAATTTGTCCTTCACGTTGTTGCTTATGGGTTTGGGTTCCGCTTTGACCTTATCTTGATAGGCCGACACCGATTGCACGACTGGAGCTGATTGACGAGCTTTGACTGCTTCCGATCGGTCTCTGACCAACTTGTTATTTTGTAAAGTTTCCTTGAAATTGCTATTTTTAGCATAGTCACTTTTACTTCTTGGACTTGACTGGGGTGATGGATTGGTGGCAGGTGTCAGGGCTGGAGTGGGCGATGGAACCACGACGACGGAAGGCGCCGGAGTGGGCGATGACACGGATGGAGATGGTGGTTTGCCTAATGTGGTGCTTGAGTTTTGTCTGAGCAGCATACTGGCACGACGCTTCAGCGGTGCACCTGCTTGAGTTGGTAATTTGGTTCCGACCTCCTTGTTGTTGACCAAGATCGATGGTTCGTTGTCTTCGTCCATTAAATCTCTAATCGTGGTGATGCTTTCTGCGCTGGGTCTGTCCGTGGGTGATCTGTTCAACATTTTCATGACCAATTGGATTAATGTTTCTGGGTATTGTCCGGACCTCCTCATCTCTGACTGAAGTTCGCCGATTAATTCATCTAATGTACCTTCGACGATGGCTTCGAGTGTCTCGTGAACCATGTTGCAATGTTTCAAGCTCATCACATCGTACATGATGCATCCAAGACTCCAAATGTCACTCTTTTCTGTGTAACGTTGCTTGGATGATTTCATCTCTGGGGACATGTAGTCCTCAGTTCCTGCCTTACTGGTTTTTGTTACTTTTGTGTTTGATGTCTTGACGAGTCCAAAATCACCTTTGACTGTTAGTGAGATGTAACAAAAAAATACTTACCAATGATGAAGGAGTTGGTTTCTGGGTTGATGAAAATGTTTTGTGGTTTCAAATCTCTATGGATGAGTTTGGCTGCATGTATGGCCTTGAGTCCGTTGGCAAGCTGTAACATCATTCTGGTCACAACATTCTTTGGTAAGTATTTGGCATCCCTCCTTGCTCTAGATATCATGGTTTCCAAATCTCCGTCGGAGTAGTATGGCATCACAATGCAGAAACATGCGCCCAACTTATCGTGCTGTATGTGGAAGAATTCAATGATGGTGACAACGTTTGGATGATTGATGCTCTGCACCACACGACACTCTTTGATGCCTTCGTCAAAGTTGCTGAGCGCATCACGTATAATGTAAGCCTTGACTACCACCTGTTGTTGATTCTTTTGGGATTTGCAAAGGAACACTCTTGCTTGGGCGCCCACGCTCATTTCCTTCTCTACAACATAATCTCTAATGATCATTTGAGTAGCTGGTGTTCTGTCTGTTTGTGCTTTTGTGTTGGTGAGTTGAGCCAATAGTTGGTATTCTGGTAGAGAATGTTCTGCGCGACTCTTTTCGACTAATTGAACTCTTAACTGGAACGCACGTTCGTCTGCTCTTCTTTGCATGGCTTTTGAGTTTTCAATTTCATCTCGTTTAGCTTGTATGAGTGCTGTGGGTGCATCATTGTCTTCTAGTTCCTCAATTGTCATTTCCAACATGCGGGCCTCTCTACTGCGTCTTCCACTTTCTAATCTGGACTGCTTTAATTCTTTGATGATCTTTTCCAATTCCTCTCTGAGTGTTTCCATTGTGGATAATTCTGGTTCTATGGTTGCATTCAAGACCTTCTTTTGTTCCTGCAGGGATACTATTCTATCCTTGACTTGTGTCTCTTGTTCCAATAGCTTTTGTGATTGTTCCAAGAGTTTAACCCAATCATGCTTTCCTTCATCAGATTCTTTTACTTCTTCCTCTAATTTGGAAAGTGCTTCTTGTGTTGTTTGCTTGAGTAGAATGGCAGACTCATCTCTGGCCTGGACAACATCTGCTTCTATAACACTTTGTTGGAGATCTAATAAACGGTTTACTCTGTCCCTGAGGCTGGATTTGGCTTCTAGGAACTTTTCGTTTGCTTTGGTTGACTTTCCTATCAGCTCGTCTGTTTCTTGTTGGCGCATGGAACGATCATGAGAGGCACGTTCAAGGCGGCGCAACAGCTCCTGCAACTGCGAATACATTGAAGAACCTTTCAACTTGAGGAGTTGTTCTTCTAATACCTTAACTCTTCCATTCAAACGGACATTGTCTTTTTTGAGTTGTTCATTCTCTGTTTGATGCAGTTGGATTGATTCGTATAGTTGAATTCGTTCGTGCGAATAGGCTTCAATTTGCTGTTGCATTTCATTAAAAGCGGCCTGTTGTTCTTCTTCTGAATAGTGTCCTTGTACTTGAGGCTCAAGTCTTGCAACATACACATTATAGTCCTTCTCACTAATAATTCCCTTAGATAACAAGGAATTCAACTTTTCTAGTTGACGTTGGTTCCTTGCTAGAATTGCTTGTTGTTCTATAGCTGAGTTTTCATTTAAAAACTCCTCCTCTGTTATAAGACCCTCCACTAGATATTGGCGGACTTTGTCTAGATGAGCTTGTTGCTCTGGTGTATATGTAAGTGCTTCGTTTGTATTCATAGACCTGTAAGAATTTCAGTGACAGGTTGTCAAAATCAATCTGTTTAGAACTTACAATAAAAGTCCCAATCGTCACAATCATGAATACCCCAATCATAAATGTAATTACCATCACTATGAGTCTTTTTGTCTCGGATCATTTGTAGCAAAACACACTTAATTATATTTGTCCGTCATAAAAAGACCTTTAACAATGGAACTTACCAAGCCTTGTATGTACCTTGCAGTGATTAATGAACGACAATAATACATTATAGTGTGATCCATAAAGTACAACTATATTTATTTCTGATACAAATCCAGTACGCATTTTGTTAGAATGTCAAGAGGATCTACAACCACAAGTCCTTTTAACTTCAGATGGTCCAAATCATTCAGTACCGCAGTGAGATCTGTGCATGCCAGGATGAACACATCAACATTTGAGCTCTTCTTCAGGTCCAACATTATGTTTGTAAATTTCTCCGTCATGCTTACACCATCAACATCTGACATGTTGCCGGAAAGAACAGAAAAGGTGAGTTTATCGATGTGATCTACAAGTTCTTGGTCTGGCACCACAACTGTACCCTTTTTCAAATATTTGGTGAATAGGTCACTTGAGCACACTCCTTTTGTCCCTACAAGTGCAGCGCGATATCCTTTGGGTTGGGAGTCCTCTACTAATTTACAAACAGATCCAATCATGTCAATAAATGTGAGTGAAGGAAACGATTCTCTTAATTGATTAATGTATTTGTGCGCAGTGTTACAAATCATGCCAATGTGAGTAACACCTGTTTGTTTAATAACGGATATGGTGTCTTGTAGCTGGCTTAGAGCGTTTGGTCCGGATACATCTACATCTGTGTTTGTATATAACATGAATGGTGGTGTTTTCTTCTTTGTTATGGCCTCGCTATTGATTAACTTTTGAACGAAGAGTGATGTACTCTTTGGACCAATCCCTAAAATAGTAAAAATAACAAACGAGAGGCGAACATACCACCAATCAGCCCTACAAATATTCTTCTATCCTGTTCCATTGTTCCAATTCCTCTTGATTGTTTATTGTAATAGAGGTCAATTTCGATTTTGAATTATTAACAGCCGAGGAGAGTACACAGCAGGGTAAAAAAATTTTCCGTCCGTAATTTGACTCAATAGGGTTTCCATTTCTTGTTTTATTTGCTGTCTTCTTGTTCGTTAGTGGCTTTCTCCAAACGAGTAAGAAGGTCAGCCGTTTGTTTTTAAGTACGGTCGCGAGTTTTGTGATTTCAGCTACTTTTTGTTCTTTTTGTTTCATCATCCCCTCCATATGGTGTATCTTATCTTGGTTTTTCTGGTTGTGTGTCTTGATAGTGTTTATTTGCTCTTCGATTGAGATCTTGACTTGTCTTACGACCTCTACTTTTGTAGCTTCGATATTATCAGATCTGGTTTTATTGATGGGGTTTGTTGTTCAGTGTTGGCCATGGTGTTGCTCTGACCGGTATGCTGGTAGGATGTTTAGGTTTAGTATCTGTTTTTCGACATGATCTGCCGCTACAACATTGATTTTTTTCTGTAAGAAGGATACTAACATCAACATTTCTTTGAACATCACAATGATTAATAATGTATCCTGTAATAATATAATCGTTCTTTCTAATTCTATTCTGATCAACAACATACTTTTTTGTAAACATCGCACAAGATAGAAAGAAAATATGATCTCTACATCGACATCAATATTTCAGAAGCTTAAAGCAGCTCTAAGGATCAGAAGATTGAGAAGAAGAGGTATGATCTTAGATCCTGTTGCTTATAACCTTTTAAGAGAGAGTCCCATCATCGACAGCAATAGTCTATGAAGACGAGGATCAACAAGACATCAGACTGGAAGCAGAGGATATGTCTCGTGACAGTAGAGTGTTAGGTTTGTTCAAACAGTCATAGGTTCTAAAATTAGTAGAGTTAGCAGACATCACTACCAGTCAAGACAAAAGTTACGACAACACCTACTCACCTGAAGTCGTACCAGTCATCGACAATCCATGTAAGAATCTAAGTAGTTGTAACGTATTAAGATAGTTTAGTGTTGACAATGACCTACAAACTTTATAAGACAGAGATAAAAAAAGCATCCCAACAATCACCAGGCATGGAGAACCCATTCAAAACATTCTTCAGAAACGAGATAGAGGAGGAATATGGCATCAACTTTAAAGTGGCCACGGACGAGATAGAGGAGGAATATGGCATCAACTTTGAAGTGGAGGATGTAAGTCGGTTAACACCAACCATCAATCAACTTTCACTTTAGACAAAACCCAAACAACACAGCAATGAGTCATTAACATTACTAACGTCCTACGAGATCAAAACAGTCTATGATCCAAAGGTATGTCGTAATATCTTGATACATGTAACGACCCATAGTTCACGATTCCTTTCGAAGGCTCTGAGGTGCCTGACATTTTAAAGAATGCCACATTAGAAGAAAAAGATCGATACTGCAGGAATTTCGGCATAGAGGGCGAGATAAGGCAGGTAATTATGAAAGGCCAAAAATCCTATGACACTTATGTCGCCTATGCCGGCATTTTCGCTCCATCAACATCTGTGGCCATGTTCAACGCAGAGTCGACGCCAAAGGAGAGGATGAATAAGGAAACTCTGACCGAAATCAGAAGAGAATACGATGTTCTCCGTCACACAATACTCGAACAAAATTCGGTATTAAAAACGGATCACAAAGATTACTTCACCTGCATTCTTTTAGTCAAAGAGGGAGAGATCGACATTGCGGAATCTTTTTTCGCCTCACGGATTGCAAGGTTGGAGGTCATGGTTTCCAGATTGTATGATAGCTTCATGTTCAGTGACCATACCATTCAAGACGGTAGGATTATGCGCTCCTGTTCGATCGGATCGGATTTATTGATCGACGGCAATCTCTACCACTTCACATCTGCCCATTGTGTTCTTGGTCAATGTTGTGATCCCGTACACTCAAACACGATCATCAAATACAAGACCGACCAATTGATAGTCAACAAGAATGGGTTGCTAGTTACATTGGGCAGCCAAGACGTATTTGCTGAATGGACATGTCGCACGGACGCTGCGCTGATCTCTTCGCAGAATTTTAATCAACTGGACCTCGGGGCGTTCGACCACATCCAAGCAGCGCCACCTCAAACATACAAAGAAATTGGGAGGGTGGTTTATAAATTTGGAGCTGCCTCAGGGGTCACAATTGGTACTATCGTCAAAATGCCGCCTACAGCCAAATATTATTCAGGGGTTAAGCTAGAGAATTTGATCGCTGTAGAGGGAAAGAATGGAAATTTTGCGACTCATGGAGATTCCAGCTCACTCGTGTACACTGGGATTGATGGATACGCCCTTATTTTAGGGTACGTTGTTGGAGGTGATGGGTACGGTCTTACATTTGTTGCACCCCTCTCTTCATTGAGGAACTTGTTGGTGCCCTACAAATCAATCAAGGTACATGATTATGTAATCAAGGGTATCCTTGCTGCTATTGGAGGATTTATGGTCTATCGAATAAAATAATAGTTGTCATGTGAATGTCCTTTAATTTGATATGAAATGTGTGGTTTAATTATTCTAGATAATTAATCAGTATCTATTTCCTTACATTGTGTACCCCTAAAACTTTTACAATGAGGACCAACTAAGTAAAACAAACACAAAAGGATTCAATGTTTACGTTTAATAACAAATAGTATTACTGTACAGTTTAGATTATGCATCACAACAGATGTAGTTGCAATATAAGTCCAATTGAAGACTCATCACTTTGGTCGTTCTCCAACACTAGAAGATTACGTTTTCAAGGACAATTCTAGGAAACAACACACTCTTCGGCACTATGCGTTTATTTTAAAATCTGTGGTACAGCATGCAGGATTCAACCCTCAATCATATTCTGGAAAGTCTGCTAGACCTGGTGGGGCTACTGAAGGAGTTGCAGCCGGGATGACTATTGACGTAATCAGATCAATTGCAAGGTGGAAGAGTGACGCCTCTATGAGATATACAAGAGCACTAGCAGGTGCGGTCAGTGGTACATCAACAATGTTAAATTTGTAATTTTTCTCAAAAAACTTTTAATAAAATATTCTTTTCGCTTGGTTTGTTGACACGTGAACTATATATCCCTTTGAGCGCCTGTAGAGTGACGTATTGGTAATATAAAATTGATTGAAACGAATTGTGTATTAGAACAGCCGATGTACGATTGCTATTGTATTGGACGGATAAATAACCAACTAGTTTATTGTAAACCACCTGCGCTTAGCCATTTCAGGATCTGTTTGTACATCATTGCCTTTACATTGATTGTCATAAAAGGTTTGACAACCAGGAAGTGGTGGTTTTTCACAACCACCTTTTACGCAGTCATTGAAACATAAAGTGAATCCAGGTTTACATTTTGTTAAGTATGTGCTGTTGGAACAAGAAGATTTCAACACACCACCACCAGTTGTACACTTATTATCACAGCCACCACAATAGGATTGATCTGTAGTCGTGTCGATGCTACAGTCCTTTATGGGAGGCATATGGTTTTTTACAAACACAAAGTCCCTTGGTGTCAGATCCACATACACCATGTCCAGCATACCTTTCCGTCGTGAATGGGACAGGATTGATCGCATGTAGATCCAAAATAATCTTGGTCGCATTTACATTTAAATGTAGATGCTTCGCATTTTCCGTGGCCAGAGCAGTCTATATCTCCAGGGCAAGATTTTTTAAATGTTTTGATTTGTTTGATTTGACCGGTTTGTACGGCTTAAATCCCTGGTAAAGGAAAGCTGTGATCTTTATCTCCATTGTTGTCCCATTTCCATCGTTGAAATCACCATCATTGTAGTGTATGTTGACTTTGTGTTCCTTCTGTAGTATACAAAAACTACCCCATCCCCTGGCTTGAGGGATTCTCCAAGATACCTGAGCCTGCTGTTAACTGAATGTAACGGCAATGACAAGGTACTGGCAAGCAATAACACAAAACGACAACCAGGTCTGACTTCATTTTGGTTGGTGTTTTTATTGTAATTTTTCGAGATTTAACGGAGTTATTATAATGATAGTATAGATTTGAATGATGACTTTGACTATGCGAGTCAAGAGGTCAAAATCGAAGAACTAGGCTGGTGGTTTACCGAAGGGCAGAGTAAACATGACAAAGAACACAGGCTTGGAGACAAAAAAAGCAATTTTAGTAAAATCCACTTTTTTTACTTTTCAGACAGAAGCACAGAAGTTGTCAAATAGTTACATTATGCGTGAACGAATGTAACATCATCGAAAATACATGTGTGAGTTAGCGCATCAATCTTTGGGTCTGGACTCATAACAGGTTTGGCAGTGACAACTATAGTGTGCTCAAATCCATTTACAACAAATAGAATTTGGTGATCCTTTGAAATCTCACTCGCCTTACTCGATAGAATAGGTCGCTGAAATTGTAAACACCTTCTATCGTTACCTGTTGAGCATTGACCATACACATTCCTTCCTGTCACATATAATTTGTCGTCACCTAATATTTAGAAAACGAACAGTTAAAAAGTTCACTCACTTGTAACAACTACAGTATGATTTCCTAAACGACATGAGACATTTTTAATGATTCGTTTAGCATCTGTAAACTCAGGAACTATCTTTGGAGTTGTGATAGAATCATCATCCAATCCTAGCTGAATATTTAGTTAGGATCAAATAATAGCGTTGCATACCTGGCCATATTTGTTCTCGCCACAAACAAGCATCTCATTGAAATTAGTAATAAGCACTGTGTGTGCTTGACCTGCGAACGCCCGGACGATTTTGTGCTGTATATTAATTTTTTGAAGGTTATATGATTTTCTGTTTCTATATCCAAGCTGTCCACATGCGTCATATCCACAACTATATACATCTCCTGAATGTGTTATTGCAATCATGTGATTTCCACCAAGAGATATGTGTTTGAATCTAATTTCTGTTTGCACTAACTCGAAGACAGATCTATCTATTTTATCACCAGTAGATAATTGTCCAAGTGAATTTGATCCGCAAGTAAATATTTTTCCAGATTCTAAAGGTTAATTAATACTTCGAATTAATGAACTTACTAAGCAACACTGCAGTATTATTTTGTCCGCAGTCTATTTCTTCTATTTCATCTTCTTCAATGTAAAGAAGACCTTCAGTGAATTTAGATTTATGATCTAACACTCCTATTCCAAGCTGACCATTGAAATTAGACCCAGATGACCAAATCTTATTGTCTGCGACAATAGCTGTATGAAAGCCCCCACAAACAACGTGAGTCACGACAGACGACCTAATACTCTTTGGTAGCTTGATTGCTGTAAATTTATTGATCGGCGCTCTATTCGTATTACATCCGAGCTGGCCTAAAAATGTTAAAGAAAAAGTCATTCCATACTCTTCATACCAATTTCATTGTTACCGGCTGCGTACAGTACATTATCTTCGGTGAGTATCATAGTGAAATATTGCCCACACGATACTTGTGATATTAATGTATTTGGGACATCTAGAACTACTAGTGAGTATTGCGGTTTATTGTCACAAGTGAGCTGTCCATGAGTATTGGAGCCACTTCCTAGACAGGCCTGAGAGAAGTATCTTTGGTATTTTTTATCGGAAAATGGGTTGCACTCTGTGCGCTTCATTTACATTCAATGCTCTAAGTGCAATTGTCTTGGCTCGAGCTTTACAAAAAGATCTCAACTAAGATCAAGTTCAGTGTGGCAGAAAGAGGCAAACGATAATGTGACGGAATGATTGATGGCATATAAAATCGATCTTACCATTGATGCGACTACTCGTGCGAGCCTATTCAAGATAGAATCATTTTTCGTTGGGATTCTCAATTCCCAAAGATTTTTTCATGTGTTAATTTACAATCAACAAGGTCTTGACCCAACATGTCACGAGTTCAAGATGAGAGATCCCTACTTTGTTCCTCTTTTGTGGAGATAAAAGGAGTTGGAAAATGCTACAGCACACACGAGTTGATTATACTTTTAAGATCGAAAATCAATACAAGCAATGCAAAAAATTTTATTGGGGTGAATACCACAGGTGGTATATCCGTATACTCCAATGCCGGAGAATTCGAAACAAAACTGGAGCATCCAGATTCAAACTATCTGCACGAATACTGTTCAACGATTCTAAGAGACAAGAGGATTGTGACATCAATTTCCTCCGATATGACAATTTGGGTAAAGGTAGGGAGAGTCGATTATGCGATCTGTAAGCGAATCAAGTTAAACATACATAATGGAAGCATATTGACTCTCACCGAACATAAAGACTCTCATATTGTTGGTACTACGAAAGGGAGTGTTGTAATTTTTAACATCACAAGTGAAAATGTTATCAAAGTTATACCTATAAAACCTTGGTATCCATTAACCGTCTGTTTATATGACTATAAATTGTGTATTACTTCTCAGCACTATGTGTCCACTTATGACTCCAATTACAACCTATTAGATAATTTTACAAACCACGCCACCGAATTTCTAGGTGATTTAGTAGAGCTCCGCCCAGGTGTGATTGCTTGGGGTGGCAGAAGGGATGGGAAGGAGAATGTAATAATAATACGTAACTTCAATGAGAAATCACTACGTCAGATTACAGTCGGAGGTTACTCAGGAGTTAAAAGAATAATTGGCTTCGAAAAAAAAAGGCTTGCTGTTTGTGTGGACAGTAAGTTAATTGTTTATAATGAAGCTGGAGAACATGTGTCGCAAATTATATTTGATGATACTGTGTTTTGGATGGAGAAATGGGATGAACACACCATTGTATGTTATTCTGGGCAAGTGGATGTTCACTTTGTCGATTTGCTCACAAATAGTATTAGAACTATAGAGACAAAGGCAGAAGATCAAGACTTTGGTCTTTTGATGGTGTTAGGCTAGTTTAGTTTGAGTGAGTAGTATGCAAAGTTGATTGATCACAGCTTGACAAATTTGTGTTCTAAAACAAGTGGGACAAAATGTTCATTTTTGTTGAATACAAGGCAAATATTTGCTTAATGTAACTTAATAAAGATAGATTGAGAAAAAGTTTCTAGAATATATTTATTGTAAGAGAGTTCGTGAGTTGATTAGATAAAAATAAATAATTTGACTTGACCATGAGTTATACACTAAAACTCTTCAGTGGTACTGCCAACCCCGATCTATCAGAACAAGGTACTGAAAAAACGATCAATCATTCCTAAAACTTACAGTTTCAAAACAGCTTGGGATAAGCGTCTCCACTATGGGGATAACCAGGTTCGTCGACGGCGAGGTTGGTAAGAAAAAACTTTTGAATATTTTTCAAACAGACTAAGGTGTTCAAATCCTTGAAAACGTCAGAGGTTGTGACATTTTTATCGTTCAATCTACTTGCACCCCCGTTAACGATAATTTGATGGAACTTGCCTTGATAACCGATGCTATGAGGAGGGCTAGTGCAAAGCGAATTACTGCAGTAATTCCTTATTACGGTTATGCAAGACAAGATCGCAAAACGAAGCCACGCGTTCCCATATCCGCGGCCTTAGTAGCCCGTCTCGTTGAGTCAGCTGGGTGTGATCGTGTATTGTCAATTGACCTTCACTGCGGACAAATCCAAGGATTCTTCAAGATTCCCGTTGACAACCTAATGGCAAAACCAGTACTAGTACAGGTATGTCGAAAGTGCTTTTCTTCTTTTTAATAAACATCTTCTAGGAAATTATGAGCAGACTAAGGGATTTAGAAAACGTGTGCATCGTGTCACCTGACGCTGGTGGTGCGGAGAGAGCTGACAGTTTCAGACATGACTTTAATAGAAGTTTCGATTACAACGCAGGTATGGCCGTTATGAACAAGAAACGTGTAGAAGCCAACAAAATCGAAAGAATGGAACTTGTTGGAAACGTGCAAGGATGTGACTGCATCATTGTCGATGACATGATTGACACTGCTGGAACATTATGCACGGCTGCTAAAGTCTTGATGGAGAATGGTGCTAAAAGAGTGTTCGCGTGTGCAACCCATGCATTGTTAAATGGACGTGGTGTGAAGAACATTGAGGAGAGTGTAATTGAAAAAGTCATCGTAACCAACACCGTCCCACAAAACAAGGACAAAACCCATGAGAAAATTATTTATGTTAGTGTGGCACGTATATTATCTGAAGCTATCAGAAGGGTTCACAACGAGGAGTCAATTTCTATTCTATTTTAATAAACAAAACTTGTAAACCAATACTTTGTAATTATAGAACAAAAATGATGAGCCAGATCCGAAGAAGTTACAGCAAGTCTATTCAGAGTATAAAAAACTCAAAGTTATTCAGACAAGAATCATACGTTAATGGAAAATGGATCAGTGCCGCAAACGGTAGGACTGTTCCAGTTTATGGTATGTAGTTTGTGCATAGTGCTTGTAACAATTGTATAGATCCAGCAACTAGAGAAGAAATTGGAACCATTCCAGAATTGACAAAATCTGAAGTAAGTGCAGCAATCGACTCTGCCAAGGAAGCATTCCCAGAATGGAGTAAAATGATACCAAAAGTACTTTTTTTAAAAATCATTTTGTTAAAAACGTTAAGGAAAGAGGGGCTTTATTAAGAAACTGGTTTAATCTAATCAACGACAACAAGGAAGACTTGGCACAGATCATGACTGCAGAGTGTGGTAAACCACTTGTTGAGTCACGTGGAGAGATTGTTTATGGCAACTCATTCATTGAGTGGTTCGCAGAAGAGGCCAAGCGTCAATATGGAGATGTGATCCCCACAACAGCAAAAGGCAAAAGATACTTGGTAATCAAGCAACCTGTCGGCGTGTCAGCATTAATCACTCCCTGGAACTTTCCCAACGCCATGATCACAAGAAAAGCAGCACCGGCGTTAGCAGCTGGATGTACAGTTGTAATCAAACCAGCAAGTAAGCAACTTCACGCTACATTTTCAAATTCTAACCTTTGCAGCCGAAACACCATTTTCAGCACTTGCTCTAGCAGAACTTGCAGAACAAGCTGGCATTCCCAAAGGAGTGTTAAATGTAGTGACTTCCTCACACGATCTAACAGCAGAGATTGGAAAGGAATTAGCAACCAACCCAAACGTAAGAAAATTAAGTTTTACAGGAAGTACAAGAGTTGGTAAAATTTTGATGTCACAATGTTCGAGCACCATCAAGAAGGTATCATTAGAGCTTGGTGGAAATGCACCATTTATTGTCTTCGATGATGCAGACGTAGACGCAGCAGTGAAGGGAGCCATCGCAAGTAAATACAGAAATGCAGGACAAACATGTGTGTGTGCCAATAGATTTTTGGTTCAAGCAGGTGTATATGAAGAGTTCTCCGAAAAGTTCAAAAAAGCAATTTCAGAGTTAAAAGTCGGAAATGGTAACCAAGAAGGTGTTCAGATCGGTCCTTTGATTAATGACAATGCAAGCAAGAAAGTCGGCAGCATGATTCAAGACGCAAAAGACAAGGGAGCCAAAGTACTTTATGGAGGAAACAATTTGAAACTAAACTTTTGGCAACCTACATTATTGGGAGATGTGTCATTAGACATGTTGGTCAGTAAAGAAGAAATATTTGGTCCAGTAGCTCCATTGTATAAATTCGAAACGGAAGAAGAAGCCATCAAAATTGCCAATAACACTGATGTGGGTCTTGCAGGTTACTTCTACAGTAGAGACATTGGAAGAGTTTTCAGAGTTGCAGAAGCACTTGAGTACGGTATGATTGGTGTCAACGAAGGTTTGATTTCGAACGAAGTTGCTCCATTTGGTGGTGTGAAGGAATCTGGTTTGGGAAGAGAGGGATCAAGATACGGTATCGACGAATACAGTGTAATGAAGTACATTTGTTTGGGTGGTGTATAAAAATAAATTATTTTTGTAAATCAAAATAACCTAATCAAATCAAAATGAAGTTGGCAACATTGGACAATGGTACACGTGATGGTGTCTTGGTGATTGTTTCACAAGACAATCAACATTTCATCAAAGTAGACGGAACCACACTTCAAAATGTTATGGATGACTGGGAAAAGCATTCATCAACATTAAAGCAACAATACGAAAAGTTGAACAAGGGTGAATTAGACAGTGAAAAACAAGCTGTTGATGTTAAAAATTTATTATCGCCCCTTCCAAGAGCATATGAATGGATAGATGGCAGTGCATACATTAACCATGTTGTACTTGTACGAAAGGCAAGAAATGCAGAACCACCAGCGACCTTAAAGACCGATCCTCTTGTATACCAAGGTATTTTGATTCATCTCCATAAACTAACCTGTTAAGGTGGAAGCGGAAAGTTCCTAAGACCAACAGAAGACATTCGTCACTTCTCTGAAGATTATGGTATTGATTTTGAGTCCGAAGTTTGTGTGGTTACCGATGACGTTCCAATGGGAACAACCAAGGAAGAAGCAGCCAAGCACATCAAGTTGATCCTCATTTGCAATGATGTATCTCTCCGCAACTTGATCCCCAAAGAATTAGAAAAGGGTTTCGGGTTCTTAGTTAGCAAACCAAGTACAGCCTTTTCACCATTCGCAATCACACCTGATGAACTTGGTGATGCATGGAAAGATGGAAGAGTGCACTTACCATTAGTGACTGTTTACAACGGAAATCTTTTCGGTAACCCAGATGCTGGTCCAGCCATGTTCTTTGGTTTCAACGAATTAATTCAACACGTCACACAAACCCGCGCTTTGACTGCTGGTACGATTATTGGAAGTGGAACAGTTAGCAACGAAGATCGTAGTAAGGGAAGCTCATGCTTGGCTGAAAAGAGAATGCTCGAAAAGATTGATTCTGGTAATTTCGTGACACCTTTCATGAAGTTTGGTGATACTGTTGAGATTGAGATGAAGGATGCTAACGGAAACAGCTTATTTGGCAAGATATCACAAAAGGTCGCAAAGGCCGAAAAATAAAACAATATTTTTGTAATAACTTGAGCGTTGACTGTAAGATGTTCAAAGTTTTGGACCAGTTGCTGTCAACGATATCCACTTCGGAGGATGAGATAGAGTGTGCGCAGACGATACTTTATTTAAATAATAGTCTACTATCACAAAAAGAAGAAGAATTAAAATCCACCCTCAAATTTTACATTGAGCAAGATATCAAAAGCGATAACCATATACTCAGGATAGCTTGTAATGTTTTGAAGAGTTCGAAAAGACAATGTTTTGAACCTGCTCTGGCGACAATAGTAATCCTTGTTTAATTTAAAATTAACTTTGGTGTAGGAAATTATAATGGAAAACGCGAAAGCGAGAAAGTTTCTTGTGAACGAGTACATTGATGGTTTTAATATCATTCTAGAGTTATTCAACAACTCAACGCTTGAAACAATATTAACTCAAAACATTGATATAATTATAAGGCTATGCCAAAGTAAAACTAGAGCTAGAAATGCATTTTTTGATTTAAAATGTGATATTAATTGTAAGTATTTTCAATTCATAAGTTTATAAAAGAAAGTGAGGCACCTTTTATCATCGATTAATGACTACAATAAAAGCGAACCACACATAGATGCTGTTGCTTCGGGACTATGTAGAATAATATTTGCATTATCGAAAGAGAGAGAATTGCAAGAGTTGCTAGCTAGTAGCCCGATTGTAGAGGTCTTGACTAACATGATCACTAAAAGTATTGTCCCAGATGGAGATCATCCTGCATATCTTAATGATATTATCATTGCTGAGTGCATCCTCTCAAGGCCAGACATCAAATTCCCAGTTGAGTCCCTACAGACGTTGATAAATCAAGCTGAGCAATTACACCAAGAAGAAAACAGCTATTATATGGCGCTTATCTTATTAATATGTGAGTTTACATTTTGCAATGTCCTACTAATAATAACAGCCACTTTAAAATGTAAATGTAAGATAACAGAGCTCGAGTCCATCATTCCCTCGGATTCAAATATAGACTACAACAATATATTTTCGTTTTACGATGATTGCATTGAAGAATGTGCTAACATAAGGTATATTCACTATTATATTCATTCATCTAACGGTTGTCTATTAGACTACAACATTATGATGCAAAGTCTGTCAGCTCTTCCTTATTAAAATTATCAAAAGGATTAAAAACATCAGAAGAATCAAGATTTATATTTTTAAACAATCCCGAAGCATTTGAATCTTTATTGATTAGTCTTCGAAGTAAGTATCTTCTCCAAAGAAGC
>JAOPGA020000267.1:0-12530 GCA_026419775.2 Acrasis kona
CTTTTTTGAAGTATATTCAAAAATACCAGTTATATCAATTGAAATACAAATGTAGTTGAGGGACATGAACAATATAATAATTCCAAAAGGTCTAATTTTTTCATCACCAACTATTCCAGATGTAAAAATGTTCCAGTTCAGACAAGTTGTACACAATAGAAATATTAAAGATAAAACTGGGGCAGTGCTCATATCCAGTACCATCCAATAAAACGTTTGCTCTGTAGTCTTTGTTGTTGAGTTTTATCGGTGGTGGAATTCAACTTACTCTAGGAGTGTCAATGGAATTGGGGTCATCATCAGTATGCACACGACTTTCATGCTTTTTACCTTTAATCCGATTGTATAATCTTTTAATCTTGTCCACGTGAAGGAAAATAGGTATGCGAGGGGTTATTATTACACATAAAATACAAACAATAAAGGTGATCAAAGACACCCATCCGCATGGCGTTTCATGAAAGCCGGCGTTTGTAGAGGTTGTTTCGTTCATTGAGTTTCTGGCAAATTGACCAAACATCCAATCAAAATATATTAGAAGATAGAAATCACAACACAAAGATAATCGCAACTTCATTTTATTTACAATTGATTGAATGTAGTTGGCTGGAAACCTCCGGACATTCTTTGTTGTTGCTGAACGGTAATGTTAGGATTAATGAGCGCACTGTGTCTTTGGATGAGCGGAGATGGTTGGCTCATGGAAGTGTAGGAAGGTTGTTGATAATATAATCCGTTGACACCTGGTGATGATTGTTGAACAAAACTTGCACCAGATGATGTGAATGAACTTGTAGATCCAATTATTGGTTGTGTTTGAATCACTTGTTGTTGGACGGCTTGGACAGGTTGCTGTAGCACTGGTAAAGTTTGTTCTGGTAAGTCAGTAGTTACAAGTTTTTGTGCGACACCTACTGATTGGATAGGTGCTGGTAAGTAACCTTGTGACTGTCTGATGCTTCCTCCGAAGGATGTGACATTTTGTTGAGCGACGGGTACACCAATGGCTTGCACGCCGACAGGAACGTATTGGTTGTTTTGAACGAATGATTGTCTGCTGCCTTGCATGTTCACCACGGGTCTTGTGTAACCAGTTTGGTAGCCAGTAGTGGTTGAGCTGGTCAATAAATTAGTACTTTGGTAACCAGTTGCAGATGGAGCGACCTCACGGAAAATTGTTTGGTCATAGATCTTTCTTACAATGGGTTGTTCGATTTGTTGAATAATGTTTTGTTCTCTTACTTCGGTAATGACTGGTTGAATGTGTCTTTCGATGATTTCTTGACGAACAATTTCGGCGACTTGCTCTCCCTGTTGGACGGTGTGTGTCGCTCCTTGCTCTCTGACGACCATTGGTGCTTGTGCTTGGGGTACGCGCCACTCTCCATGCTTCTTTCCAATCTCTTCGTATACGGTTGGTGCCATTGTTTGCTGAACAACAGTTCCTTGGTTCACTTGTTGCACCACATGTTGCTTTTGTAGTTCGATGATTTTTTGTTCTCTGATTTCATGAACGATTGGCTTGTGCACGACCTCGACGTTTTGTCTCTCGACAATGTTCGATAGGATCGGTTGGTCTTGAACGTTCGTGACGATTGGTGCAGAGGTTATTAATTTCTCGATAACCGGTACGTTAGTTTGAATTTGACTCGAGAGGATTCTTGGAACCTCCGTTCTTGTTTGGGTTTGCAAGAGGGTTTGGTCGCTGGATACAAGTCCATTATTTCCAGTGTTGAGTTGAGTTAGAACCATTGTCGCTACTGTTGTGTTTGTTGTCTTTTGAATATGATCGCGATCAATAATTTATGCGTGATATTTATTATCACAACTTGGTATAAAAAGCTTTTCGGACTAAAATAGTTTACAAAAATAGTCACAGAGCTTTTATTATCCTACCAATTTAAAACAGGCACTTTTTATGAACAATTGATCCATGATGGATAAARGCGATCTTTTAATATGATAATGCGAGTATGGTTTTTGTCAACCTCTTCGCCATTATAAATATACACAGGAGCGACTCCAACCAACATGCCTTCGTCGCCATTCGTTAGTGACTGATAGGCTTCGGTCATGGTTCTTGTGAGTTCGCTTCATTCGTTAGTATAATTGTTTGAAGCAATATAGAATACCTTCTGATGTTTCCATCGGTTATTATAAGCGCTTTCGCACGGTAACATGCCTTTGCAATAGTGCTAATCTATTTGGGTGAATTTTGTAAAAGTTTATCAACTCACTATGCTCCTGATATTTTCGGCATCCTTAGGCAGAACATGGTCCATGTGAGAAAAGCACAAAGACACAACAAATTTTGGTTTATATTTGAGACCTTTTTGTGAGCAAATATGAATTAGTGCTCATAGGAGACTTACCTAGAGTTTTGTATACTAATCTGAGATTTTCATTCTCATCCACAAAATAGCAATTACCACGAATTTCTATTTTTGTGCTAATTGTGGGTTTTGTTCTGTCGAGTGATACTCTTTCGTAATTCCCTTCATGAGTGTCACGAACTTCTGACACCATCCTTTGTAAAGGTACATCACTCAATCGATTTTCAAGTCCAGGAACCTCATCGTCCAAATATGTTTGGGATATCATCATTGCGTCATTTACCTCGTATATTGGTGGTTTAGGTGGTACAGTCCTTCCAAGCATCACAGTCCCTTCATCAAATTCAATCCTCTCATTGACGTCAATCCTTTCAGGGTTTCTATACGTTCTTTTGTTCTGAACATGCGGTGTTCTTCGTGCCTCCTCCGGTTGTTCGAACAGATTTCTTAAATTAGGTTCACTTCTTCGTCTATGATCGAAGTTATTCACGGCGACCAAACTTTCTTCGGGTGAGTCTGATGTACGAGTATCGTGATGTTTTTCTTCGATTTTAGGATCGCTTCGCTCATCATCCTCTTTACTTCTAAGAGTATCGGATTCTCCATCAAGATAATCGCTAAGGGTTGGCAGATGAGCTGGTAACAGCGCTTTGCCGTCAAGATTAGTTCCATCGCTCATGTTGCGTCTACAAAAGAATTCCTTTTGTAAAATACCGCGCTCATGAGATAAACCTGGTATGGTCAAGAATGCGATGGATAAAACTTAATCGCGTTCACCATTGTTTTAGACACAATCAGAAAGGAGGATTTGCTTCAAAAATAGTTCTTGCAGAGATTAATAGAAGAAGAGAGCTATTCTTTGCAAAACACGCTTCTGTGTCCATCTCCATTATATCTAATATACCAAGTTGATTGAATGTTGAAGTATTGGAACGGAGTCAAACTTATATACAAAAATTCGGATGGTTCTCTGATGCCATCGACGGTCTTGTATCCAACTTTGATTACAACCTGTATCGATTGTGTATTGATTTGTTTGTGTAAGTTAAGAATAATTTTTTAGTCAAATCCTTTATTCATTATATATCACAATAGTTTCTGTACTTTCTTGCTCGGTATCACTTTCACCAGAATCCAACTCCTCTTCACTTTCATCAGAGTCCTCACGATTCCCTCTCGACGACTCATTATACTTTACGCGTTCATTCTCTATTTCTATTCTCATCTCATCTGCAGATTGATATCTACGAAGTGGATTCTGACAAGTCGCCTTATTTGCTATTTTGAGCAGGCCCTTTACCATTCTTTCATCAAAACGTTTCAAACTAACCTTCATTGTCACACCAACAGAGTAAATGTCAGAAGTAATCTCGGCGCGTTCGCCACGCACCGAGTACGCTGCTGTTGATTGCTTTTTTAAACCACCTATTTTAACAGCACCTCCAAAATCCAATATCTTAACATTGATAATTTCTAGTAGGCGCACATTGATGCCGATATTACGTGGCTTGATATCACAGTGTACGTAACCCTTATCATGAATGAATTGCAGACCGGTTAACAAGCCCATAAAAACAAAAGTACAATCTTTTCTTGATAGAGTTTGTTCGTTGATTAGACTATCAAGTGTGGTGCTACATCTTGATGTGTAGATTATAGCTACTTGGCCACTATCTGATATAGTATGGTCGTGGTATTCGACCACGTTATCACATTGACAAGCAGATAGTGCTGTTATCTCTGCTTGTGCATTTGAAGTGATATATTTTTGTGCTTGTTGGGCATCTATTAAAACAGTACCATATCCTCCAGCGAGGGGATTTTTATCAATCTTCTTGCCATTTTCCATCACTACTTGTGCTTCTCGTTGCTTTCCCCTCATAACTAATAAATCGACCAGTGCACCACGTGCTGTGATATATGCAGGATTTATATCAATGGCCTGTCGATAATGATATTCTGCTTGTTCTAATTTTTCTTGTTCTTGGTACATAGATCCCATGCATAAATGTAAGGAGTCCTTTTCTTCTCGCATTTTGTTGATCAAGTTAGAAAAGCACTCTTCTGCTTCTTCCAGACTGTGTAAATAAGCAAAATTTATAGTAAAGCTCAGGGAACGATCAAAGTTCGAATCTAATTCCAGTGCACGATTGATGCTATTTTTGCTTTCCTCGTAATTTTCCATCGAGAACAATAATTGACCCCTGAGGTGGTGCGCTGCTGGATCTTTGTCGTAAATACGTATTGATTCGTCTGCGTAACACAGTGCCTCCTCAACTTGCTCCCATTCAAGATACACCATTCCAAGACAAAGGTACACTTCAGCGTAATTTGTTTGAGGTAGGTCTCCGCTTCTAATGTATGTGCCAATTGCCAAACGGTAGTAGTGTTCTGCCTCTTCGAATTTCCCTAACTTTACGAACGTGCATCCAATGTTATGTTGAGCTAGCGCGACGAACGGCCCCTCACCATTACCCTTGTTGATTGCTGCTTCAAATAATCGAATCGCTTCAGTTTCATCTTCCGTTTCGGAGCCTTTCTTAACGATTTCTGCAACCTCTGGTTGGCCATAATCAAACATTTTTTTTAGATATCCAGTCTTTTAGGCTTTTTACACCCTAGATCCCTGACACAATAAGTGATAATTTTTGATCGGGTTGAAGTCTTTGTCTCGAGCAGTACGTGCCGCCAAGAAACAAATGCATTCAGATGCATCTGGAATAACGCCTGCATACGAAAAGGCCAGAAATGAAATTTTAAGTACTCTTATTATCCACATTTTGAGGAAGATGAAGACAAATGTGATGGGAAGAGGATGAACAAGACAATATTACAACTCCACCGACGTAAGTACAAAAAGTTAAATGACCAAATCTATAATAGACGAGTATTGCGACAAGGGAAGAAGTCTAAAATAAATGTTTCTGCCTCTTCCTCTAGTACCACAAAAAAACGATCCACAAGTTACGAAGAGGAAGAAGCCCAAGAAAAACGGGATGAACAATACATTATTCACAAAATCCAGACTTTCAATTAGTATCAACATTGAATCCAAACAGTCAACATGTCGATGTGAATTACTATGGCTAGTTGATTTCTTCAAACATTAACATACAAAGTCATAGACAAAGAGGACTTTGTCAAACCAAAACTTCCTTCAACACTAGAAGATATTAGTAGGAGAATTTCATCAGATGACTCAACCACTATTTTTGATCAAGATTGTAAGATTGCAACAATTAATCAAGATGTAGGGAAAAGACTTTTTGCTTCAAAACCGATTCTTAAAGGACGCTATAATGTATATTTTAGTTTAATCATGCACAAAGCAAACGAACACCTAGAGGCTATAAAGATGGAATTTGGCGCTGACTACGAAGTTGGCTCTAAATTTAGGTCTAAAGCACACAAATCACAGTTGCAACCCAAATGTAGTTTTCTTTGTTAACTTTTGAAAGTATGATAAATGATAAATACCCCTGCGTTGCTGCTGTTTTGGTAAAAGATGTTGAAGAAGATGAAGAAATTACAAAAGGGGAAAACAACAATTTGTATCGGTTAGTCGTTGCTCAAGCGGTAACTGCCAAAACTTCGTCGAAAAAGATGAGGGGTGTTCATAAAATCAAGCACGATGTTGTCGATCAATTTTCAATAATTACAGTAAGTTGTTATATTAATTAATTTTATTACGTGGTGATTAGTTCTGTCGAGCGACACATATTCAAGCCTGAAAATTTAGGTGAAATCATCACACACAGGCCATCAGCGCACATTTGCTCGTAAAAGATTCAGAATTGCAATTATTTCACGCGAAACTTGCTGCACGACTACAACAAGCTATCAATAATTAGTAGCGAACCACTCAATAAATATTGTTTGTAAAAAGTCATGGTTTTGTTAGATGGTTCTAGAGGCTTCACAATAAATCCGATCTACTCACATAGATGACATCCTCTCAATTAGAAGAATTTTATTTTTCTGTCTCCTACGCTTCAATGTGATTAACGAAAATCATCAACACAACTACTCATTAGGATTAAAGGCAAGAACTAGGGTGCTGCCTAGTTGAAGTTCTTGCTTGAGACATTCTCACACAAGAAGGACAATTGTTTACTCCCATTGAAAACGTCCCAAGGTGGCCTTTTAAGTCGAGAGTTCGAAGCATACTGAGTGACCCAAATGCACTACCACCAATACTCTCGAAAAAGGAACCCAATCTAGAGCGCATAGTAGACAGTCAGAAGAACGCTTTTGGTGCTTCCTAATGTTGTTAGTGCTATCCACAGCCAGGGCAAGTCCACATGTGAACATGTTGGATTGAGGAAGCATTGTACTTCTATTGTAAATTATCCACCAAAATTTTACAAGTAAAGTGCTTCAGGTTGTTCGCGCATACTTTACCCTAGCAGGTTTTTTCGCCACGTTTTAACATTATAAATATAACTGCTTTTTGATATGAGCGATGTACAAAATCCCGGTATAGAAGCTCAACCACCAACACCCGCGATTCTCATCACGACCCACAACAACACTATCCTCCAAGATAAGTGTACATTAAATATGAAGATGACAAAACTTCCAAAAAAAGATCGAGACTTTGTAGAAAATGAAACAACATATAATATACATTACCGTGCTGGAGATTACATATCAGTTTGTGTAATTAAAGACGAGGTTGATGAAGAAGTGAACAGATATGATTATGATGAAGATGCCTTCTTTGATGTTTACTTCGCAGTTGAGGATCAAGGACGCATTAAATGCAAACCCTTATGGGAAACTGTCAGTAAACAAGAAAAAGATGGCTGGCACATTCTAAAAGTAAAGTTCCTACACGGCGCTCACAATTATGTAGAAAAAAAAAAATTACAACTTTTTACAATTACGTAGTCAAGTCGGAGAATCAATCAAATTTCAAGTAAAACAAATTAGTTCTAGTGAAATAGTAAAAACATCGGATCAACGAAGCAAGAAAAGAAAAGTAGATAGCAAGAGCCAAGAAGTGGTCAACGAAGAAGAAATATCTACCGAAGAGCTCATTTTTTACGGCACTCAACCTAATCCCTATCTAATCTTTAAAATTCACAAACAACTTGATTCGAATCGATTTCAATACTTGTGTGATTCGATAGAACTCAATGGCAGTCAATTCATCGATAGAGATTTTGCAGGCGAAGAGAATCGTGAACTTTTGAGATCCATTTCAAGAAAGGACCTAATTATCGTCACAACACATCCGAACAACATGGCACAGGTTACCATCGATGTGTTCGATCTCCGCGAGGACATTAATGCTCACGTCCTCTTTCGTAACGAAATTTACAAAACAGGTCAAACATTCGACGTACCAGTGGGCGAAGCTTTTTTCTACAATAACAGAAAGTTCGAATTGATTAAATATAATTAGTTTTTAATTAAATAAGAATGTAGTTTCCAAATACTCGATAGTCTCTTCATACATGTAGCCATACATTTGGTTATTCTCTGGTCTACCTTTGTATAAAATTTGATCCTGGTCCGCCACAACTAATCTTGATCCTATCATAGGACATCCCATTACAATTTGTCTAATCTTTTCGATTCTCATTAATTGTTGTTCCGGTCTCTCTTTAAAGTGGTCCTTCATCAAAGTTCTGACCCACACGCGTGATGCCATTATTGAAGGTTAGATGGCCCAACGCTGCTCCGATTTGATTCACAAGGTTATGTAGGATGAATTGAAAAATGGAGAGGTACAAATCTTCTCCTTGTAGAGTGGGAAGTGGTCTGGTTCCACAGTAGTGGGAGTGTATCATGCGAACGCAGTTAGAGTATGTGTTGTTAGTCGTGGTTAATCGTTTTTGGCGACTTAATTTGTCGTATAGATCGATAACCAAATCTTGTAGTAAATACTTCCTATTGTCGCCACTGTTTTGCGTTTTATAGTGCTGAAGACTGTTCCTTGCGATTCTGATAAATAGTTTGCTCTTGTCCCGATGATCCTGATCCTCTCTTGCATGTTTTTGTTCGATTGCTGCCCTCAAAGCCAAAGTACCTATTAGTTGTCTCTTATGAAAGTAGTAATGTGAGTTGCAATATAGTTAACATACCCTGTTGAGCCTTCCAACCACAGGTAGGTGTGGCATTGTTTGAATAAATGAACGAACTATAAAAGAATTTGTTCTTTAATAGCATATATTTTGGCCAAATATTTTGTCAAATGTTTTGCAAAACATTTGGCCAAATATTTAGCCAAATATTTGGCCAAAGAAAACCGACCTTAAATAGGCAAATCATCACAATGCATGACTCTCCAGTTTTTAAAACGCCACTAACTACCACTTGTTACATTGATTCCGACTTCCATCATGAGCGACTCTAACAAAAATTTTTACAAAGACAAACAAGAAAGCAAACATACACTTAAAAGAAAGAGAGAAGACGATGACTACGACGAACGCCCAACGAAACACATCATGCGGTACTCAGAATATGAGCTGAACTTACGTGCACGAAAGAGAGCATCAGAAAGGTCTATTTTGGATAGAAAAAAGTTTGAAAAGGAGTTTGACCCTCGAACACTTGGGCTTTCGCCTGAAGATAGCGAAATTTACAAACAGAACCCTCATATCAGGCAGGTATTTGCAAACAAACGACCGTTTGTCAAGCACACTGGTGAATTTCAACACTTGGATAGAGTACTCAACCCACTATCCGGTAGAACTTCATACACTCGTAGAATCGGAGAGGCTAAGACAGTAGACCATTGGGGGCAGAGAAAACTGTTATTAAGCGAGATTGAATTCTTGACCAATCACGGAGACAAAGACCACACCGTTGTATATGCCGGCGCAGCACCAGGAACACATACAAACTACCTTCAAGAACAACTATTTCCAGAATTATCATTCGTGCTCGTCGATCCTGCTCCATTCGACGCACGAGCGACAGATAAAATCGAGATTAGGAATGAATTTTTTACAGACAAGATCGCCCACGAGTTCTCTACAAAAAAGGTTGTTTTCATCAGCGACATTCGTGCAAATGAGTTCGGAACAAACCACGTCGACGAGGACGAGAAGAATCAATACGTGGTCGAAGACATGGAGATGCAGAGAAAATGGCACGAGATCATCAAACCAAAAGCAACAATGTTAAAGTTCAGATTACCATATGCGCCTTCGGATCCAACTCAAAATCCAACATCAAGATATTTAAAAGGCGAAATCTTCTTTCCTGTATGGAGCGGCCGTACAAGTACAGAATGTAGATTAGTAGTGACGACACATGCAACGCATCAAGATGACAATTGCGTCGACTATAGCAATAGGGATTATGAATCTGCTTGCTTTCACTATCAAACGGTTACCAGATCTACCTATTTTGATCATGACGTGCAAGGGGAGGGCATTGACCACTGCTATGACTGCATGAGCGAGGTTTACATTTTGACGAATTATTTGAAAAAGATTAAGGGCGTGACTGATGATGAGGAGATTAGAAAACAAGTGGCAACCATGTCAGCCACAATCTCAAGACGTATTTCAAAGAGAAGAACGTTAGTTCTTGATGTTAATAAAAGATAAGATTTGTTCATTCGGTTGTTCTTCCAATAACTGATCTTTATCTTAGAGGGTCTTTTTTGAAGGAGAGGAAAACAAACAACAGCTCGTAGTAAATATAATGACAGACGACAAGCTTTTACATTCATTAGAGTCAATGTCAATCGAATCGAATCGTAATTGTGGATGGGAGTATCTAGACTCAAGAAGAGTGACATTCTACCATCATTTGATACTTCAACAACAATAAAAGTACAGACCATTGCTCAGAATTATGCAGAGGAGAATTGGCAATGATGTTTCCGCAGCGCTTGACACAAATGCCAAACGACTGTGATATAAATAAATTTCCATTTTCAATAAAAATACAGCATCTATTTTTTTACACTTATTTCCTTAAACAGAACTACAGTCAGGTATAAATAGCTGCAGTTTTTTATAGCTACCATCAATAAAAACAACAACACAACATGAGCAAACAACAAAGCATTTTCGACAGACTATCTGATAGAAGCACCTTCACAGGTGTATACAAAAACAAAGGTGGTATAAACGACCTGGATAACGGAGGAAACGTCCACAACCTGTCTCAAATAACAAGAAGCAACATCCATGGCAAGAGTACCTCTATGAAGACAGGAAAAGGTATTCCAACCGTAACCGACTCTGCACCTGTGAAGAAGTCAAGGCCATCAACTTCTAACGGAAGCATCTTCGACAGACTATCTGATAGAAGTACATTTACTGGTGTATACAAGAACAAGGGAGGAATTAACGACTTGGATAATGGAGGAAACGTGCACGACCTCTCTCAGATTACAAGGAACAAGATGCACGGGTCTGCAACAGCCATGAAGGTTTAAATAAAAATTTTGTACACTAAACTATTGCGTTTATTACAGATTGGCCATTTCAACTGAGTCCTCATTACAAACGTAAAAAGTGTAATGTCTTTTCTAAAAACTCTCCATCATGCTCCACACCGCACTTACTGGCATCAAGTTTTAATTGTAAAGTTCCTCGTGCATTTGAAATACGAGGTCGAAACCAGTGTTGTTTTTTTTTTAGATGAGACGGTCAAGTTCAAGTCACAAAAGCTCAAAGTATATTTATTATAATTTTATTTGTCATAGTTGCACCATTATTTAAATGCTCAAGTATTCCTGTTGTAACTCTGTCTTTGTCCCTCTGAAAAGATTAATACATTAATGTGTCACATTAGACTTACTATCGGAAAGCACGCTGTATGCTTGATTTATCAATTTGAAACGATCTGACATTTCGTTCTTCTTCTCTTCTGGGTGCATGTCTGGATGGTACTTGATTGCTGCTTTTCTATAAGCTTTTTTAATCTCTTCTTCAGTGTATGCGTCTTTTTTCTTTGGATCTAAACCTATTAATGTATAATAGTTTACTTCATTCTTGTCTTGTTTCACACGAGCACCGCCGTAACTGCTTTGTTGATATTGCTGTTGTTGCTTGTAATGTTGCTGTCCTTGTTGTTGTTGCTGCCTTTGGTTGGCACGTGCTTGTTTCGCTTCGGATGATGTATATTGCTTTTCAAAGTTTTGTTTTTTGTAATTATAGTACTGTTGAATGATGAAGGGATACCTAGTAGCTGCAAACGCGACAGCCGCAGCAATGGCGCCAATAAACGGAAATAAAACAGGAGAATGGAAAAAATAAAAGAAGCAGATTTCAATTCCAAGAGTGGCTGCAAATGTTTTCACAAATGAGAAGTGTCTATAACCCACGACTTGTGTGTAGTCGGTAATGTTATAACCGCTCAGGAAAGAATTAAAAGTATGGTTTCTAAAACTATCTAGTAGTACAAATGTAGGTAAATAAAATAAATTGCATTCGCCAGAAGCGTAGCTGGTTTGTAAAATGATTACATTGTACTCGTCATATCCAGGATATTTTCTTCTGGCATCCTGGTAACAAGCCGCTTGTACAATGCCACTAAGACGCTCACCACAAAAAATGTCGACGGCGGTGTCCAGATCAATTGTGTAGATGTCTACCTTGTATTCACTACTTTCATATTGTAAATCTACTTGGTCTCTTCTTACGTAATCCCAAATGTCTTTTGGGATAGCCTTCTCCACCATTCCCCTTTCGAAATTTGTTGACGCATACACAACCTGATCATGCACTCGATAAGCAGCATCAGACTCCGCAGAAACCCAAGATGTTTTGGTTCTATTCTCAAAGCGTCGGGTTTGGGGATTAAAAAATGTCTCAGTGTGGTGCGTACCAAGTTTAACTTGATAAGAAACCTCTCCAAATCCATTTAAAACGTGATATGGTATATAATAACTGAATATATCTCCATTGTTTTCCCAGGACTGTGGTGAAAGTAATCTTGTTCGTGCAAATTCTTTAAATGTTTCTGCAGCTTTTTGTTTGCTTTCCTGAAATCTCACTCCTTTGAATGTGGAATAATATCTCATGTGCAAAGTAAAAGGAAAGCGGAGTTTGAACATGGTGTATCGACTATAAAGCTTTGGAAGAGGTCAACTTCGAGCATTTTGAACCATTGCACTTAGTAGAGTAATTAATATAAACAATAAAGTTGGAAGTTCGAACAACCATTGTGTAATGTAGTTGTTGATTTGTACTACAACACTTCTAAATATTTGTTATGACGTTCTTT
>JAOPGA020000268.1:0-16907 GCA_026419775.2 Acrasis kona
CAAAGTCATTAAAAATTGCGTTTCTTTCTGGAGTGGATGTTAGAACCAAATCCAATTTTTCACTGTTATCCTTAGAACATGGAAAATCTTGATCTAACTCTGAAGAATTGCGATTCAGCTTTCTTCTTTCTGTCAAAAATAATACGCGAACTGGATTAAACACATACTATTTAACACCCAATCTGGCTTTTGAATGGTTACAGAATTTTTGTTTTTCAACTTTTTGTATACAGATGTTGTTTCGACGGTTTTTTTGTCTCTTCCGGTAATAATGTAGTCAACATCAATCTCCTCAGAATCATCATCATTCGTAATTAATGTTCCTCCGTTGTCCACTATTACTTTTCTCAGTTCTTCTTTGGCTTTCGGTAGAATGTAAGAAGTTATAAACCTCTTTTGGTTGATGTCGGGATCCTGTGACATCCTGCGTCCAAGTTGACAACTGTTTGAACTCAACTTGCTGAAAAATCAACCTCAACCCTGTTGTAAGCCACAACTTACAATATTTTATTGATCTTTGAACTCTGAATACTCGTTGACGGAAATGGTTGTAAGTGGTTGACCTGGACACGTGTGTGAACAGGTAACCAAGAGTGTGTAAAGTCACAGGTACGAATGTGCTGCCCCACAGCACATTCAGGTCGTTTACAAATCGATTTGAAAACTACTCAAGAATGGGTTACTGAGTTTAACTCGAGTATTGTTTTTTTTTAATTAATTAGATTTAGTACACCGTACCCGTTATACAACATTCCTACAACGATTGTTTTAAAGTATGATGGAGGGTTTTCCATTTGTACAAAGAAACATTCCTACAACAACCGTTTTCAAATATGATGGAGGGTTTTCCATTATACAAAGAAACATGGGCGCGTAGTTTGAAACAAATATACAACCGTTTTCAAACATGATGGAGGGTTTTCCGTTATACAAAGAAACATGGGCGCGTAGTTTGAAACAAACATGAAATGTTCCTTCCGCCCACCCGCCCGCCTTTTTTTTTTAGAGACTTTGGTAACTTTTCATTTGACTAGTTACATACCGCTACACGTACATCACTTGCACAGTCGTTATCAATCTAACCATAAGGACTTCTCTATGGTTTGGGGTTTGGTTTAACTTTGTTACCATGTAACAATAAATATGCATGTCGGGGAACCTAACTTGCTTGCCGAACCACAATTGAAAAAAAGGCGTACTAAATCACCTCTACCAGAAACACCTTGTAAACATTGTAACTTGCTATTCAGACCCACTAGAGTAAATCATGTTCACTGTAGTGATAATTGTCGATACAACAACCATTACAAAAGATCATCAGGTCGACTCAAAAAAGTCCAACCACCTATGGATAGTATTGACGATGTAAATACTACAATTCCTCCAACATCAACTCCTATACCCGCAGCAGCTGCAAATGTGGCCGCAATCGAAGGGTATATCACCAGAGCCCATTCTGCGGAGGACTCCATCCAACCACAAACTGACGCTGCTGCCCCACAATGTCCCACATGTAAGACAACCACCGTCATTGGCGAGCTCTACAACTACTGTTTATGCCCACAACATTTATGTAAAAACTGTACAGCTCCCTTCAATAGAGAAACCCGCCAGAATATATTCTGCTCCACCACCTGTAAGGCGTCATTTCTGGACATGACAAATTACAACCTCCGCCTCACCACCTATCGCGAAATCTGCGCAACAGAGAAGGACGGTTTGTTGTCCAATTTCCCACTATTGTCACATAACGACTCCTATAGGTTACAAAGCCAATACCTACTACAACGATCCCTGGTAATCCTCGATTTCCATGAACATGCACGGAAAACCAGGGCAGATGTACTATACACCCCCAACCTTGGTGACCTCAGCTTCTTTTATTTGAACGAGCACGGCATTCGATGTGTATTGAGAGGAACTGGAAGTGCACATCATTGTATCAGTAGTGATGTACTCACACCTTATGAGTCGGAATGTTTTGATTTTGTAGAAGAGCATTTTGCACCACCTCGCATCCATTGCCGTACCCTACAAAAGTACATCAGTCACGACCACCAAGGTTCTGTAAACTACATCGCTGTACAGAAGGACACTCCGACCCATTTTATGACCTATGCCGGAGCATCTTGCAGCCATCTGAATGAATTAAAGGTCAGCACTGTCGATCCCATATATAACAGACAATCCCTCTTCTTTCAAAATGCACAAAAATTGGACCCTAGTCGAGTTATATATGGTACGTTCATTGTAAATATCACATTAAATCATGAAGAAGCACTGAACAAGGAATATGTCCACGTAGACCTTTTATCATCCTTGGCCCTGCTTAATCGCAATGTCACTGTATATAATGAACAAAAGTTGATGCCTTTACCCAAGTTCCCTCTCTTTTTCCGGACAGACTATCATACTCATCTTTTATACCGGATAAGACATGGACCTGAACCACTTCATATGCCCATACATATCAACATTAGGACATATGATTCCAACCATTAAGGATATCAAATAAATAAGACATTTTTAAATGAACGCACCCTTATTCAATTATTAATCTTGTCCTTTTACAATCAAGACAACAAGGAACTAACCCAAAACAAAATAATGAACATTTATGTACCGTAGGCCTCATGCATACAAATAGAGTATGCAATCCAATGCGGTAAAATTTATTTGTATTTTTGTATAACAACACCCAATAGACCTTATTCAAAAGCCAAACAAACCCTCTCCTAAAGTAGTTTTGACAAAGCATATGTTTAGTGTAGATAAAGTAACTATGAAAGCATCTTTCAGTGATGAAACGCAAATGAAGCGGTATCCAATTCAACGTCAGGTGTATTCCAAGCACGAAACGGTAATGAACTGTAAAGGTGAGAATCAATAAATTGTTCTTTAAAGTAACTGAAGATAACGTTGTTAAAATAAATGTATGTGTCAAATGTTCCAGAGCAAATTTGTATTGAAATGAGACGGGCGGGTGGGCGGAAGGAGGGTTTATTGTATAATAATTACATTTTTCAACCACGTACTCCCAATGTAAATAGTACTGACTCTAATTACTCTAGTTAAACTCAGTAACCCATGATTGAGTAGAATCATACCAAACGTAATTGAATCTAATTAACAAAAAGCAACCACACTCGAGTTAAACTCAGTAACCCATTCTTGAGTAGTCCTTTTCAAAATTGATTTGTAACCGACCTGAATCTAATTAACAAAAACATTACTCGAGTTAAACTCAGTAACCCATTCTTGAGTAGTTTTCAAATCGATTTGTAAACGACCTGAATGTGCTGTGGGGCAGCACATTCGTACCTGTGACTTTACACACTCTTGGTTACCTGTTCACACACACGTGTCCAGGTCAACCACTTACAACCATTTCCGTCAACGACTCAACTCCCTTATATTTTTGGTCATCCGAGAGTACCTAGGTACCATTTATTGCGGATGTCCGTTCCTAACTAAAAATAGATTCGAAAATACTTTTTGTATACAAACATTACATTCACGTGATTATGAACAATACTTGCAAGCGCATCCACAACAGCAAGTACCTTACAGATTTTATAATGATAAGGAAAATAGTACCAAGACATTAGATGCGAGAAGAAAGATTGGAATTAATGGGTCAACACATTTTATATCCTGTAACCACATATCTCACTACATTCGACATTGGATAAGATCAAATTACAAGGATTGCCCTCAACACATTCCGAAGGATGACGATGATTTAGCTCATTATTGTCATAATCATCAATGTATTCAACATACGGGAGTATTGCACCATAGTAAGAATACCTGTCAAAATGGTCATATACCATTACGATTTTATATAGTCGATGATAAAGGTAAACATTTCAAAGAGAGCTGTCCCTTGCTAACTATTTTTAGAACAACCAATATATTATATAATAGTATTTACATGTTATAATAATAATAAATGTGGTGGAGAAACCTTTTGTAGAATGCCACCTAATACGACAGCAGCATTAAGAAGGTTAAAATTAGAGTATATTACCGAATTTGATGTTGATATGCCACACCCTTATATTAAGATACAAACGATAGGTAGTAACCAGCATATTAATTATGAAAAGTACTTTATTGACCAAAATCCCGACTATCATTTATTCCATGTTATACACTCTGATGGTGTTGAATTACTCATTACTGCACATAAATTACTATTAGATACATGGTTTCAAGCAGAATTACATAATCAAAAATTGTAAGTTAAAACAGAGATGTCCCTTCTAAACTATTTTTAGTATAATTAAAAATAAATATCATTTAATACATAATGAAGAAAGATATAATAATAATAAATGGATGATAAAGAGTGTTTCACAGTTTAATTTCCCACAAGTAATTAGAAAAAAGAAAAAGATAACAGCTGTGATTGATAATTATACAGAGTTAATTGAACCATTTCACTCATTTTCGTATAACGATGCAAACATTATGACATATAGCGAGATTATGAATTTTTAAACAGAGATGCCCTTATAAAACTAAAAATAAATAATATTAAAAAAATATAGAGATGTCCTTCTTAATTTATTTATAAACATGAACGGCCTGTCCCCAAAATTTTATTTTTATAATTTCTTAAAGGGGTTGGTTAATATTTTAGGTTGATGGGCGGAATATGTGTCTTAATTTGGATTGATATGAAATTTGATCAATAAACACTAGAAAATTTTTCTTTATTTCAACATCTTACCGTCACATACGTGGATATAATATTCTCCCCAGCCGATTGGTATTTTATAGCTGTTCAATGTTGCGTTGTTGTTGTTATTTGGCAAGACACAGGGGCTACAGGTTCTGCTACTTGCCTGTGAACCACTCATTGCTGAGCGGTGATGTTCGCTACAGGTTCTGCTACTCACATCCTTGCCTCCAAGTTGTTTTTTCATGGAAAGTCATTTAATCCTTGTTTTACATTACACGTGATGGATTTGCTGTTGGTTCGGTCGGCCTTCCTAAAATGTTTTTGGATGTTTAGTCGGTATCCACCTGGCTCGTTAAAGAATTTGTATACCATCGCATCTACTTTATCCCGTTGATTCCCCACAAAACTGAACTTGTATTGATGTTCAACGACCTCTTGTAATGTAGTTTTGTTAATTCTTTCTTTACTAGACTTATCTAGTTCTGTAAGAAACGAAAGCAAGTGTTTGATGCCGAGTATGATGTTGTTTTAAATAAACAAAAGGGTTGACAACAAATTACAAATACAAACAATATTTATTCATCACAATCAGTATCATCGTCGCTATCGTCTTCCTCCAAATCCTCTACTTGTAGCTCATTATCAATATCTATGTTGTATTGATCACCATAATTATGAGATGAATAGATCGGTATTGATACAAGATATTCGTCACCAAGTTTCTTTATCATAGGGATAACCTCTTTCACAGTAAGAGCCTTATTGGCACCCATCGTACATTGTAACGCAAACAAAAGTACTCTCCATGTAGCAATGCAATCGTAGAGTGAGTCGTGTGCTTTGTAACTTCCAAGTTGGAATTCTTCATGAAGGTTTTCCAAAGCGCAGGATTTCAGGGATGGAAGTAATTCACGAATTAGTTTGTCCGAGTTTAAAAATGTAATGTGATGTCCTCTAGCCGTTGCCGCCTCTTTTAATGCTCTAAAGTCTGCATGAATGTCAAGGTTGTTACGTGCATGATAAATGACAATAAGATCTTGAGCATTCAATTCTTCTTCCCACCTCAATCTGGCTTCTGTGACAATCTTTGGTTCTGGTGCATTACGAATCTCAGGGCTATTTGCATTTAAATGAAAACTATTTTTACCTGGTATCTTCATAAAGTAGCCTCGTTTTGCAAATGATGAAAAACAAAACTTTTTGTTCTCATGAATTGATACCGAAGAAACTTGATAAAAACTTTGACCTTTCGGTTCTGCTGTCTCAAAGTCCATAACAGTTACTTTCGTTAAGCCATAGTTTTTAAGTTTCAGGAATCTGTTGTTCTGTGAAACATCTTTGATTGCTGTTTGTGTTTCGTCCTCATATTGTGCGATATTGAGGGGGGCAATTTTATTCACAACTTCGCGGAATTTTTCAAAATCCTCTGGTTTGAGGGATTTGAATTGGATCGCACGACAAATACGTTGAATCAACTCTTGTTTGGTACCGCTTTTTTTAACCAACATGGTTACACAAATGTTTTTCAATCCAGGCAATTGAAGACGCGTTAAATTGTCGGCACTGACAATGGTTGCATCCGTAACTGGGTCGACTCTAACTGTCGAGGCTAAAAGTCTCTGGCCTTCGTGTCTTGCAGCCTCTTGTTGCTGTTCTTTCTTGGCCTGGGCTTCTTTGTATAAACGAATTGTCTCATCAGCGTTCTTGTTGTCATCAATACTTTTTGTTGCTTTTTGTAACTTCTCTGCCAGTTTTCCCCTTGATTTGACGATTTTTCGTACTAACCGTCTATCGTTCTCTGTTAGTTTATTAACGAAAGATAATGGTGGCAGTTCATTGCGAAGCATTTGAATGTGACTCTCATGATATCTTCCAGTAGCTGCAGGTGCATTTGCATATGATCCTGATCCAGTACGTACTGCAGATTCTGCATCATTACTGTGGCATAGAACATCTTTTAATGCATTACGTTGAGTTTCAGTAGTGTTTTCCAATATATCCTTGTATTTGGCTAACAGTCCTTCAATACGTGGGATCCATGCATTTATAGTAACAAGTAAAACTTGTTTTGCTACTTTGTCATCAATATCTTGTAACAAATTAACTTTTTCTTTACAACACGAAGATGGAAACACCTGAACATCACAATTATAAAGAAAGCTTTCTGGATCATTTTGAACATCTTTCAATCTGTTAAGAACTGGTTGTAACGCAGGATAAAATTCAAGAGCAGTCTTTTTTTCACCAATAAGTGCTAACCATGGAGACAATAGTTTTTTTACCTCAATAGACAAAACGTATGCTGCAGATAATACATACTTTGAGTTGATTTTGCTTCTCAGTAATACAAGATCATTTACTGTACCAATGTCTTTTGCTATTGTTTGCATTATAATCTCATGATTAAGAAATTCATTCATATAAGGTAGAATCTCAAATATCTTTGTTATATGACGAGTGTTCTGCCAATGTCTAGAAATAGAATCGGGACGAAACACAAAAACTTTTCCTGTTTTTTGTTTGAAAAACCCTATTGCACGAGGGCTTTTAAAAGAAGCCATTATATATTTTATAAGATCCATTGCTTCATCTACACCGTTTAACTGTGGTACTTTAGAGCGAGCAACACTAGAGTCTGTTGTACAAAGATTGCTAGTATGTACAGTGCATTGGACACTTTGTACAATAAACTCATCAACAATACCTCGAGATTTTTGCTCTTCTACAATTAAATTTGAGAACTTTGCCTCTGTACCAACACTATCAGACACTTTTGATCTAATTCTACTAATAAAATCAAGATCCTTCTTTGGTATCACACAACCAGTAATGTTGCTCAACAAATATTTATAAGATTGCTCAACCGCAAGTAAAGCATTCATCTTTGTTTCGGCAGTTTTGTTCACCATTCTTGTTGCTGCTAATAGAAATGGCACCTTCACCCCTGATTCTAATGTTGTAGAGGAATGAACAATCTGCGAAGCATTTCCTTTACGGGTATAATCATCTATAACTGCATGAATGTCTCGCCCACTTGTACGAGATGCCCAATAAATTGTCCCATAAATTGCATATTCATGCATTACTTGTAAATAAAATTTTTTATTAGGGAGCGGATAAAGAGCTTTTATTCCAGTTGAGGATAACAAACTGGTAACAATTTTTGGTATGTTCGTTGGTGCAACTCCAGATTTTATCATTTCTGCTGCAAAATGACGATATTCATTAGTGATAGTCTTTTTGTTTCCCCGAGAAGAGAGATACATTTCCCCATCTTTGACAGTAATTAAATTTAGTTTTGATGTAATCATCTTTTCATAAGAAGATTGATCAAAAGTAATTAATGGTGTAGGAGCATCACTCATCCAAAATTTACATAGGCATTGGTCAAGTTGCTTGGATGCATTACTGAAAGAATTGGTAAGATTTTGAATTTTCATTAAAAGCATCTGTCGTTCTTCTTTGAACTGATTAACTTGCTCTTGTAAGGTTTTAATTACTTCTTTACACCGCTCTCTATTGTTGCTATTATAGCTCTCTAACAAGAGTTGAATAAAATTACTATTCCCTATTTTATTGTCTCCATTACACTCTGTACGGCACTCATGAAACTTTAAAGCGGTTTCGTACGATACACCAATTCTTACAATCTTGGATTTTGGTGATTTGTTTTGAGGTGGAGAGAAATGTTCCTCAGAAGGTGATTGGAAGTCCAGTCTTCTTTGTACTGTAGCACTAGAGTTGTTATCATTGTCTTGCTTTCTTTTCTTTCTTTGTTGTTGAGGTGTACAAGCATTATCTGGAGTTTTTGTAGGTGTTTTTGTAGGTGTTTTTGTAGGTGTTTTTGTAGGTGTTTTTGTAGGTGTTGTTACTTTCGGTCTTTTGTTGCTGCTTCTCTGATTACTTTTGTGGGTATTCAAGTGTCTTGAATACTGACTTTTGTATTGAAACGAGCAGTTACATTCTTGACACTGAAATTTAATTATCTTCTTTTCAGCTCCGTTGTATTGAGTAAATAGGTGATCAGTGCTCATGAGTAACAACAATTCAATTAAAAATATCTTTATTAGACCTATATGGCGATGACTTAGTCTAGACGTTAAGACTTCGTCAAGATTAACTAGACGGAGTTGACTTCAACTAGACAAAGTTTTATTCGATTAGAATCAGTCATTGGCAGTTTCCTTCTTCATGTTAAAAACGGCTATGTACTAATAAATAGATCTCAGTCTTTTTCTGTAAATAAAGCCTTTTTTAGTTGATTAACGTATTTTGATGTGATTCAATCAATTTATTTTCGGTTATTCTTTGTATAATTCATAACTCATTTTCCATATGACTACATCATAAAGATAAGAAAAAATCGGTTGGTATGCCACGTAGAAGAGGGGAAGATCGCATTGAACTGCTACTCAATGCAGCACATGCAGCAGACAACAATCGAAATGAAGAAGGAAAAGAGCGCACAGAAAAGAAACAAGAACAAAAGCAACGGTCATATCGTAAAAACAAGCGCATGCGTCTAATGATGAACGAAGAGTACGAGCATGATCAGGATGGTGACAACTCTGATGACGGCTTCTAAAATCTATCCATGAAAAAGGCGATGTATATTAATCACTTCATATTGTAAAAATAAAGTCTTTTTGTATTGGTGTTTGTTATTATTATTAGAACAATGTTTTGCCATCGCATGCTGGAATTGGAGTTAGATCAAATAAATACGCAATGACTCGATCTAATCGTATTTAACACAATCTAATCGAAGTTGACCAAGTAATATCTGCCAAGACAAAGTCTTTACGTTTAGATTGAGTCATCGCCATATAGGTCTATTATATTATATTTGACGGAACTGTTTTGGATAACAAGTTCCTAATCAAGAAGCTTGTTATAGTAAACATATTCTTTAACAAGCCAGGTGGCCACCGTTAAACATCCAAAAGCGTTTTGGGGACAGGCCGTTTATTGGGTAGGCCAAGTTTCATCATCTCAAAAACTGAACATGTCACAAAATTCAGCTCTAGAAATCATAAAGAAATAAAAATACGTGTTTTTTTAACCCAGGATTAGGGACATAAGCTTGCCGTGTATTTTTTTCTTCTATCTATTAATAGCACCAAAATTTTTATGTTATGTCTATTCAGCATGGTGCAGTGCAGTGCCATTGACTTTGGATGCGATAAACATAAAAAACAAAGAATAAGAGGCAATAAGTACTGCGCGGTCATTGTGTAGTAATTCCATTTGGAACCATACTGGTGGAGAAATGGACCTTGAAGAATGTAACGCGGAGGTCGACGTACAACCAGGTGACTTAATAAGTTTCGTGGCTTCAGACATTCTACATAAAAACATGCCGTTACGTTCTGGTCAAAGGTGGTCATTAACCTTTTTCACAGATGCAACGTCCTTCTATGATAATATGACTGGCAACTAAGCAAATAAATGTAAGATTGTAATGTATGAGACTTTCATTAATTGATAAACGTTTGTTCTTTATTGTGTACATATGATAGGGTTTCTAGTAAGAAGCAGTACGTAATGTATTTGTTATTTTATATCGATTGTTTCCAATGGGATTACTGGCGGCAGACGTGCAGTCTTTCGGATGTGTGTTTGTCGGATGGGTGTGGTTGACCGCGTCGCTGATTGGTTAGCTTCCAGCTTCAAAATATATGGGTGTTGAGGAGTATTCAGAGTTCAAAGATCAATAAAATATTGTAAGTTGTGGCTTACAACAGGGTTGAGGTTGATTTTTCAGCAAGTTGAGTTCAAACAGTTGTCAACTTGGACGCAGGATGTCACAGGATCCCGACATCAACCAAAAGAGGTTTATAACTTCTTACATTCTACCGAAAGCCAAAGAAGAACTGAGAAAAGTAATAGTGGACAACGGAGGAACATTAATTACGAATGATGATGATTCTGAGGAGATTGATGTTGACTACATTATTACCGGAAGAGACAAAAAAACCGTCGAAACAACATCTGTATACAAAAAGTTGAAAAACAAAAATTCTGTAACCATTCAAAAGCCAGATTGGGTGTTAAATAGTATGTGTTTAATCCAGTTCGCGTATTAATTTTTGACAGAAAGAAGAAAGCTGAATCGCAATTCTTCAGAGTTAGATCAAGATTTTCCATGTTCTAAGGATAACAGTGAAAAATTGGATTTGGTTCTAACATCCACTCCAGAAAGAAACGCAATTTTTAATGACTTTGGTACACCACCTATCAATTCTATGGAAATCCCGGACCGAACAATCCAGCTTGCAAAGATCTCAGGAGATGGAAATCTACATTTTGTGAATAGGAAGGAACGTGCAATATATGTAGCTAGGCAAATGTTGAACAATCGTTACCGGGATAAATCGAACCAAAGAGTGATTAGAATTTGTCAAACTTTTGGATCCGGTAAAACTACCTTTGCTTCTAATTTTAAAAGTATAATTCCCCAAGAGTTTTGGAATGAATCTAATGGTGAGAAGGATCTCCTAAATGCAGAGTATATTCATGTTGACTTTCGAAGTTTTACTCCAGATAAAAATGACACTATTGGTAAGGCGACCTATCATCATATAATAAAGACTTTGGAACTGAGGAATGAAATTGTCGAAGGAAGATTAATTGAACATCTTAAAGCATCACAAAAAAATTACGTCATTTGTTTTGATGAACTGGAAGCAGTGAATAATTCTCATTTCTTTCGTGAACTTTATGAATTGAATGGAGAAGAAGATCGATTTAAAAGAAACGAAAATGTACTAGAAGTTGTTCAATCGTTTTGTGGTATAAAGAATATATTTGTTCTTATCCTTTCCAAAACCCCTCTTGGTAAAAAAATCTTAGCAGAGCCAAGAATGACGAGTGGTGTCAGTTCTTTACTGGAAGGAAGTGTGTATCTAAACTCCCTCAGAGCGATTCACATTGATGAGATAATGAGAAAAACTAATGTGATTGTTGGTGATGGTAAAAATCTCAGTGTATTGTCATTTTTCCAAATTCATCGAAAGTTAAAGTATACTTTGTATTATCTTGAGAAAGTCATTTTCTACACAGCAGGGTGCCCAAGGATGATCGCGTTGTACATTGATTATGTTTTATATAATCATCTCTCCTTGAACGACAAAGAAAACCAGGAAAAATCACTGAGGAGTGCTATAGGTATTATGAAAAAGAAGGATATTGTACCTGAGTTCCCAAATGTCGAGTTTGAAAAGCTATATAATGGTCTTTTGATTGCGGCAGCGCTTAAATTAAATATTAATATTTCATCAAGCTATGTTGTTGATGGAAATGCAATCCCTCTAGACGCTGCAATCAACATGTTCAATCTCTATTTTGAACCTGTGGACGAGGAACCTGCAAATGATACAGAAGCAATTAAGAAAATCAAATTTGATGAGGTTGTTGAAAGAAATTTAACAAGCAGTCTTGATAATGTAGTTGATGACGATGAAAACAATGATGATGCTGACAGCGACCACAATGAAAACGAGGCCTCTGCGACTGAATTTGATGATGAAAATTTCGATCAAGAAAATATGAAGGTTGTTCAGAGTTCTTCTCTGGGCGGAGCTTGTACCAACGTTAAAATTCGCCTGGGAGAGTACACTAGAATGTATTACGCCGATATGACTACTATTGAATCTTATGTTACAAAACTACTCTCATCATTTAGGGAGCATCCTCTTGCTGACGATGGATGTACTCTAGAGGAGCTGGGAAGAGTCGCACTGATAAATCAGCTGGCTGCGCATATGATAACTCATCCTAAGGGAAATACAACTTGGGGTCAAATAGCGTCGGGTATATTTAAGGATTGCTTCTTTGCAGATAAATCGATTGCAAATGTGAGTGGAGACTTTATAGTATTAAGTGGAGGGTTTAATGAAAAAAGTAAATTAATAAAAGATGATGATCCCCGCATTGGTACCTGGAGATATAGAATCCCACCAAATAACGATTCTTACAAATTTTTATGTAGAAAAGTTTTTGAAGAAAACAGTCTGATCGTACCAGCTCGTATGAGCAAAGGTTTTGACCTTGCAGTGTCATTTGATAAAGCGATCATCGACAATATACCATTGTACTCATTGTGCTGCTACCAGTACAAAAATTTGCTAGATCCAATTTCTATTCCTGAGATTCAGAAGGAGATTCAAAAAATTTATCAGACTGTTAATAATCTTCCAGTTCAAACGTGTATCGTCTTTGTCTCAACAGCACTTCCTAAAAAGCTCCAAAATGCGATAAAGCATCATAATAAAGAACATGTTACAAGGGCGGCACTACTAAAAGAAGGTGTGCATTACTTAGTAGGAGGCCCTGAAGATTGTGTTTTTTCAAATTCAAAGAACAGCGATCCATCAATTACAGTACCAAAAGGGGTCGAGGTTCTGATTCTTGGTGAAGATGGACTGAAATGCTTGTTTGGGGAACAGCAATTGAAAACGCTGCGTGAGGGCAAAATGAACAAACTAAACATGACCTCGAAAAACCTCTTAGATAGTAAGTTTATGATATCATGTAATATAAATAACGCTCAAGTGATCGTTCCCAAGAGCTACAGATCACACCCCACTAAAACAAAGGACAATACATCCAAATCAATTCAATCAAGTAAGTCACACAACACACAAAAGCACTCAACATATTATTATAGTGAATCATCCATATGGCAACTTTGGCCGAGCACCTGAATCAAGAGAGATTGTCACAATTGTTATCCAGAATGGAGAAGATTACAAAGTTATTCCCGAAAGAGTAGTTCGCCCCAAATCTTTCTCAGATCTGAATCAATTGATCCAAAACAAGTACAAGTTTGATAACCCTGTCGTGTGCTCCAAAACGTTGGATATCATCAGTGATTTTCAAGCCATTAAACCAGATGAAACTATTTTAGTATTTGACACCAAGCAAAATGTTGAATATCATCGTGCAGGTTTTAGAATTATCCCAATAGCTGCAGATGGAGATTGCCTGTTCAACAGTATTAAGCACCACGTCCAAAAAGCTAGTAGGAAAGCAATAGTAGATCATATGACGGAACAACTTGCTAAATACTTGGATACGAAAATTGAGGACGCAATCAAGCAAGAAAATAAAAGCGGACCGAACGAGGTCGACTCTCCATTATTTATGATGATGATGGATATGACTCCACAACAAGACACAGTGGGGACATATTTAAAACGAATGGCCGTATCTGGATGGGGTGGATGCTCTGAAATTGCTGCAGCTGCAGACCTTTATAAAGCAAATATAAAAGTCTATACAAATGGCAAAATTCAACAAGATTGTTTTCCGGAACATATCAAAAAAATTCCGCTTCATTATAATGGATCAAGCCACTATGATGCACTCGAACTGATTAGTAATGCAGGTAACCAACAAAACAAATGTAAGTCACACAAAACAACAAAAGTACTCAACATGTTATTGTAGTGGGTGGTGGAGCGAATGAAACAAGTGATATTGAAGCATTACAGAGGGAGAATGAATTGTTGCAACAGCAGTTAGATCTACAAAAGCAATGTAAGTCACAACACAACAAAAGTACTCAACATGTTATTGTAGTGGGTGGATCTATTAGTGGAGTCACCATTACCATCAAGAATGGAGAAGATGACTCGGTCGCATCGGAGTTGATTACGTTGCCCAAAAATTTTGAAGATTTGAGGAAGTTGATCCAGGACAGGTTTGGTTTTACCAATCCCGTCATTACCAATGAGAAATATGCTCTAATCAGAGACATCAACGTCATCTCACGAGATGCAACCATTTTGGCATTCGCCGATGAAGCAAGTCGTAAGAAGGCCAGTAAACAACCAGGTAAGTCACATGCAACACACAAAAAGTACTCAACATGTTATTGTAGTGGGCGGTCAGCAGCAACAGATCCAAGATCAGAGAGTAGAGTATAACGAACTCAGGGTGACTGTGAAGGACAATGGTGATTGTATTGTCATCAATGCGCGCACCTTCCAACAGTTGTTGACTAACATTGGAGAAGAGGTTGGAGGAGAGGTTACAAAGGTCAGATACAACGGCGGAGTAATCAGGAGTGAGCAATCCTTTAATTCAATGATGCAAATTATGAAAGGCGAGAAATTGGATGTGGAGGCAGTCATGAAGGAGCAATGAAATATCTCGGCCAGATTCAAATAAATTTTAAATTTCGCCACCAAATCTCTAGTACTATAATTATGATTATGTTAGCAATTCAGTTAATGATACTCCCATTTTCATCGCTCCATATAGTATAGTACAGTATATCATAACCTCTTAGCTTGCCAATGTGTAGATCAGTATTTTATTAGGAATCAACACTTCGGCGCTCCTAAAATGATACAGCTTTGAGGGAAGTATAACCTTGGTGAATACTAGTAAGTTCCAGTGGCTCATGTATACCAAAGAAAGTCGCGAATAGACTTTGACTCTTGTATGTCCTACATTTTCAGTCTTGACATCACTTATAGTTGTGCGAAGATCCGATTCATATAGGTTTCAATGAAATGAGTGAATTTTGAGAACTAGATGGATTCCCTTTGTTCAGTTATAACATCCACACGAATCTTTTTATTATTATCTCGTATCCCTTTTCTGGTTTCTATATCATACAGACCGTCCTCTGTACACTAAAGTTGTAGTTCGGGCATTTTAAATCAACCCCTATCAAAATTGTCGGCGTCTCAAAAATTCAATCAAACAGTTTGTGGTTATTTTTAGTTAAGTTGAAGAAGTTTACATAATTTCACTTCCAAAACAAAACCCAAACATGAGTATGAGAACACAAGAACAAAGACAATGGGCAGTGCAGTCTTCTAAAGTAGCCATGCGCACAAAAAACCCTATTCGTATGATTGTCGATAAACTAGACATGAATAGCGTTAGCAAGGACAAACCGTTAATATCTCTATCTATTGGAGACCCAACAGTATTTGGTAATATGGATACTGACCACTCCGTAAGCCAGAGTATTGCCAAGGCTGTCGATACAAGACGCAGCAACGGATATGCACACAGCTGTGGTTTTCCACACGCAAGAAAGGCTGTGGCAGACAAATATAGCCTGAGCAATCATAAACTAAACGAAAACGTGAGTAGTTAAAAATGATTTTTATTATAACATGTGAAATAGGATGTAATTCTTGCTAGTGGAGCGTCAGGGGCACTCGACATTGTTATAGGCGCTATAGCAGACGAGCATGATAACATTTTGTAACCTGAGGATAATCCTCAGACTTTTTACAAAAAAAAACACGATGGGAATCCTCCGGATTCCGGAGAATGAAAATCTGACGAAAATCCGCCAGGTGGATTTAGCGTAGGATCGACATGTTACCTCACATGAACAACGTGAAAATTGAAAATGTAACATAAAAAATAAAAGTACTTCTATTATGAACGAACGAATTTATTTTGAGGCATTTCTTGTGTACCTTTACTTGGTGACCTTTCCTCAAGGTTTCTTTTCTTGAGTTTCCTCCTTTGCCTCATCACAGTTGTGGAAACRTGTTCTTCAGATGTCTCATCAGAGCGACTAACCTCGCATGTCTCGGTTCTAGCAGGCAGTACTCCAGTGTCCACATGTACTGCAGTTTGAACCACATCCTCAGCCGGATCTGCTTTTTCAGAGGGAAAGTCCAATGTATCCAGGGCGGCCACATCATCATTGAAGATACAGCCCCCAAATGAACTGTTCAGCTCAAAAGTAAACGAATCGTCCGCTACTAAAGCATCTGTTGAAAAAGTCTGCTTTAAGATTGCGAGTTGGGCCTTAAACTTCTTTTGCAGCCCCCAAGGTATTCCCAAACGTTTGTCGGCGATGTCTTCGTCTGTCATGAGATCCAATACCTCTCCGTCAATGGCCTCCGTTTGAAAAAGCTCTTTAAAAAGTTAAATTGGTATAAACATAATTATGTACCTGTAAGACCTTGCAGACCAGATTGTTGAAGCCACAAACACACCTCATTGACTGAGAATGTATTCAAAGTCTTCGGCTGTGTTTGCGCTGGAGCAGCTTCTTCGGCTACTTCCACAGCAACTTCTACATCTATCGTCGCCTCTGGCTCTTGTGGTGATGACACTTCATCTTGGTTGGGTTCTTTCTGTGACTCTAACCACAAGGCAACAGCAGCTTCCTCAAGATTGTCCTGCTCGTCAGGATCCTCAAATTCACCTTCGGCATCGAACCTGTTTAAGGTGTCATCGT
>JAOPGA020000269.1:0-12178 GCA_026419775.2 Acrasis kona
TTGAAGAACAACACATCACTACCATTGTTAACGAATTTGAGCGCCGTAAATCGTTTGTGCTTAAAAATGATGAAGCGAGGACACATTTGCAGCGGAGGTTCAAAGATACACTAAAGGAGTGCCAATTCAAGTCAATGAAGTAATGCGAGCCGCAAGAAAACACCTTTACAAAAAACGAAAGCGATCCCGTCGACATAAAAGCTATTGATGTTTTTCTGGGAACTACTTTTGTACAAGAGCTCACCAATTATGAAGCAACTTTTGCGCCGCTGCGGCAATTCACACATGAGCAAATGTCTAACCCTCAGTTATCCGACGCATACTGCATGCTGCTCTCCTTCTCTTATCTGAATGTACCTATATCACAAGATGACTTTGATTCCTCTCATTTTGATTTACCTGAAGGCATAATTCAAGGAAAAGCCATCAACATTGTTGAGCTTGCTAACATTTTCGGCCTCGCCATTTCTAACAGCCCCCCCGACGTGCGTGTGGTCGCATCATACTACAGCATATATTTGGCTAGAGAAAAGGTCAAATCCCAGAGAACTACTCTCATGCCAAGTCATTATATAAAGGGCGATAATCCAACAAGTGCGGGTGATCTACTTGAAATTCAAACCAGGTCTTGTATTTATAACTATTTAAAGCACGCAAGTCAAAACACCACCTATAAGTCTTTGTTTCCTTTTCTTGAGGGGGAGGTTGCCCAGACAAAATGTGGACGATTCAAACACGAGGTGATGAACATACCTAAACTCGCAACAATCGCAAGTGGAAGGTGGAAACACTTATGTGAGAACGCAAAATTGCTAAAAAATCAAATTGATCTTTCAAAATTGATCAATAACGATTATGATGCAGCATTATTCCCCATGATCAATTTACACATGGAACCACATCGTTTATATTATCCTACGAAAAACACATCTCATTCTTTCGATGAGATGATCAAAATTCCTTTGGATTCTGATGACTACACAAAAGGTCAAGTTCGATTCTTGCATGAACCACTGACTACATTTGTTAACAACAAACAAACAACGGAAATTCCTCAGCAACCCGAGGGATTCAACAAGACATATGATACATCAAAACTTTATGAAGACACCCACATGAATAAATACACATACATTTGGATTCAGGATCGTAACCTCAAAAATGCTATTGATTTTTCACAATTTTCGAAGCAGATCAATACCTTGAAAGATGTATTTGGCCAATCGTTTACATGTTCAATTTACATGTTGTTTGTTTCGATCGAATTTAATGGTGAATTTATAAAACAGAGAAAATCAGAGGAAGAAAGATACGCTGAAGAGAATAATATTAATTTAAACAGTGATTATGTTGTAATTCGTGCAAAAGAACTTTACAATAAGAACAATCAAAAAACTATCGTGCCTGATTCCGTTACACCAGTTATTCTTCTAAAAGAAGGAGTCAAAAAGCTTATTGGGGATGTAAATCTAGAATTGATTGAGGCATTTACAAAAAAGAGGGTCCTACCATTTCCTTTGGCAGCAAAAAGCTTTATTGTTAAGAAGCGTAGAGTTGATTCAAGTAAGTCACACAAAACAAAAGTACTTATATATTGTAGTGCAGAGTGGTAGTGGATCTGGTCAGCAACAGGGTACCATTATCATCAAGAATGGACAAAACAATTTGATCACACCAGAGGTGATTCTATTGCCCAGCACAAATGCAGAATTGAGGGAATTGATCAAGATCAAGTATGAATTTACAGATGCATTTGTCATTAGCAACGAGCAGCTTTGTTTGTTGAATGACATCAATGTTATCAGATCAGGTGCAACTATTTTGGCATTTGCTAGTCAAGCGATCTTGGATGAAATCAGACAGAATCAAAGTAAGTCACGCAACGCACAAAAGTACTCAACGTGTTATTGTAGTGGGTGGAGCGAAGAGTGCGGGTAGTCAGGAGCAACAGACTCAAGAACAAAAGCGAGCATGTGATGAGTTGAAAAAGTTGAACAGAGCTGGTTTGAGAGAGTGGTTAAAGCAGAGGCAATTGTCTGAAAATGCCATTGAAGCATTGTATAAAGAAGAGTACAACGGTGCAGGGCTTTTAACTGTCAATAAAGACGATTTAAAGAAATATTTGAGGGGTGGAGCTGTCGCAAGCATTGTGGCAATTTTCAAGGAAGAACTTGGACTGGAACTCAAGTAACCTCGCCGGAGGAGAGATTGGGGAAGTAGAACATTTCTTTTTGCAGAAGTTTGGTAGAAAGCTACCAGAATAAACCAACAACGTTTACTTGGTCCAATTCGAAATTAATAAAAACATCCGAAGATCTCCTTCCGAACCGGTACTATATACATGTCCTTAGCGGATTGACTTTGCCAAAGGTTACTCTTAGAGGAGGATGTGGACAATAGGTGGATGTTGCTGATGGTATGGGGGAAAGACAAATGGATAAGCCGCAAATGTGTTTGTTAATAGGACTGGTGATGTATATTTATTTACACTATGCCAGACTGAAAATGGGATTTTGATAAGGCAGTGTTGACGATGAGGTCATATCTGAGGACGACGAAAACATTACGGATATACGGATTTAAGGAAATGTACAGAATGACAAGGCAGCTATTAATGAGTGATGGTAATTGGATAGTTGTAGTGATTCTGTTCTACTGCATGCCAATGTTTGTTTGTGGTGTCTTGATGCACCAAGAAGCACTTTACAACCAATCATTCCAAAGGAGAACGCAAATAAATGCAAGAAGGAAGCGAGTGCGCAGAAAAAACAAAATAAACTCAAAATCTTGTTAACATCATCAAATTTTATTTACTATTTAAGCTAGAGTTACATACATTGATCTTTCTCTCCTTCTCTTTACCGAAACCACGACCATGCCGACCACGACGATTGCAACAGAAGACATGAGCACTGCGCCAAACACGGACACCACCACGATGCCTATTGTTCTATCCATATCTAATAGATTATAATCTGTGTCCTTGATCAAAATCATCTTGAGCGAATTGGTGGCCATGGATTTTCCAACGAGTGCCAGCTCCAAATGATTGTTCGGATTTTGAAGTAAATGTTCTGCACTCAAGTCGACCAACGAGATCTCCTCGAGGATGGTCATCGTAGATCGTTGTATTTTGTAAATGTAAGAACTCGTCGCAATGTACAACGTGTCGCTCGTCTCCGTTCCCATGATCAAGTTCAAATGTTTGTGATCGCTTCCCATCAACGTCACATTGTTACACATTACTCTATTCTCCATGTCAATCTTGTACACTGCCAGCTGACCAACATCGTTTTCTTCTAGTGGCGACATGGTGCAGTACATGATGTTCGAGTCGAGGGGATCGAAGGCCATCTTGTTGACGAAAAGGAGACCGCTTGCAGGTAGGTCGAACGATCTAATGTCCTCGTCCAATAAATCAATTTTGATGATCCTGGAGTAACCTAGCGATTGGACATCACCTTGAACGACATTATACTTTCTAACCCAAGTACTTTCCTCGTTCGAGATCATACTTGATTACAATTCCACAAATAAATTGACACCACATGAAGCGAACACAAGCACAAATTGACTCTATTTCCACTCCCAATGAAAATGTGAACGAAAGAACCTTATTGTTGTGAACAATAGTGAAGAGATCAAAGTACTGATATTAGTTCACGCTGTACACAACCCTCAAAGCTCTCTGCATGAATGCACTGAGATGTTGTATCAACACTCCCATGTTGTCTCCTTACAGTACGTTAGTAGATTCTTCAAGTCAATACGCTGGTCATTTAAGCAACCCATCAATACACTTCTGTACAAGTACTCAAATGAAAACGTTCGATACTATGGCCAATTTTTAGCTTGGATTAACACAATTGATCTTGAGAAGGTAAGGAAAGATGTAAATCAAATTCAAACCACTAACGATTTAGCTGCACTTCTTTGATGAAAGCAAGTTTATATCCAAGAAACTATATCGTGAACATGCTATAGGACCAGTAGGCCAAAGAGTTCACATGACACGTGCTGAAGGTCTCGCAACCTCATTCTCACTTCTTTTAACTATCAATTTAAGGGACAAGAAGAATCCATTTTTTGTTGATCTAATTTCCGAGTCAGTAGATCAGTATATAGTCCTTAACTATGTCGTGGCTGCTATTCAAGCTGGTATATTTTGTAGAGGGGACTACTTTGTTCTAGATAATGCAAGGATACATTTCCAACAATGGTTAGATTACTTCGAGACGCAGGGGTTGTGCTAGTGTGGTTACCTACATATAGCAGCGAACTAAACCCTTGTGAATTAGCATTTGGAAGTATAAAGAACTACTTGAAAAACTTCCGAAGTACAACAAGGCCTTTTTGGTTGGAGATAGTTGCTGGTATATCAAGAATCGAGTGGAACGAACTGGTGAGGTGGTACATACGCTGCAGGCATGTGTAATAAATTTTTTTATTCATAAATGATTGACTTGGTTGCTAAATAAATATTTGAAACCAAAAAGTGATTAACTTGGTTGTTAAAACAATTTTTGAAAAAAGTGATTGAGTTGAGCGTTACCAGTAATACATTACAAAAATTAATAAATAAAGATCTATCCCTAAGTCAGGTTGAGTTCGCCTGATATTTGATTGTTCGGCAATAAGTACAATCCGAATTTTTCACAAAATGTCCAACAGAAGTGAACCCAAGTCAAAGAGACTGAAACTTGAACCAAATGCGAACAAACAACGTGAAGAGGAGGAAGATTCTAATGAAAGTGACGAAGAATATGAGGATCCTCTGGATGAAAAGAATGAAGAAAAGAATGAGCAAAAGAGTCGCAAGAGACCTTACACAAAGCAAGGTACTGGGTACAACAACCGACTTAATATTGTAACACCACTTGGCGACAAAGTTGACGAATCAGTATTTAGACACACAAAAAAGACAAAACAAAACACAAAATCACTTCTAGTTCTCAAGAGCGACAAGTACAGGTTTGATTGTGAAATCCCGCATCACGTTGAAACGAAACAATCACAAAAAATCGAAGGATTGCTTGAAGTCGATGATCTTGCAAACAAAAACACCTTGCTACTATTCGACTATCCGGGTGTTGGGAAGACACAAACCATCATAAAGGCTGCGGAAAAACTGAAAATAATTTACATTCAAATACCATGCGAAACATCAAATGTGGTAACATCGCTCATTAACGCCCTCAATGGAACTCTTGAACCAAAAGAATATTGCAAGGAAGCCAAATCTGATTTCGACATTATGACGCACGTCAAGTTTTATGCAAGCATCCTCATCGTCACAGTCATGGAAGAGGCCCTTGCTTACTTTAAAAACAATCAAAATTCCACAAAATTCACATCCACAGAAAATAGATTGAGTGATACATTAAATCTTTATCCTAATCAAAATAAAGCAGATGAGCGTTTTGTGGATTTGAAGCGAGAACTGTTATCGCTCGTTAAGGGTAGCAGTGGTATTATCATCCATCTTGATGAGGTTCATTATTTCCCCAGAGCACCTGAATTTAAAAGACCTTCGCGTGACGAAAGAGGTAGTGCAATGTATACTCAAGATACGGAAAAGGCCATTTTGACTTCATACATTTTGATTGGGTTGAGCCATAAGCTTTACACGATTTTAGACGCACAAGTGAAGGTTGTTATATCAGGAACTAACACAACTATCAAAAACTCTATTATTGTTGATAGTGAAGTGAAACCATTTATTGAGACTTTGAGATACTCTACAATTCAAGACATTTGCAAAATTTGCGACAATTATCTAAATATCAACACAGAGGACGAAAATGTGCGTGGTATACTGAGCGTGTTATGTGGTCCATTCCGTAGGACTCAACATTTCTTAAATTACATTTTCTACCATTACAGAGACCATTACATTGGAGGGGTTCAACAACCTGCTTTTACATTAGATTCGTTGAGGCAGGCAGTTATGGGTTCCTATACTAGATTCAAATCCGAGGTTCATTCCAAATTAGATCATGATGAAATGGCCATGTACGCCAATGACATGATGCTTTGTGCGGTATACCCACAGATATTCCTTGGTAGATCTGGTTATTTTGACTTTGACTCATCCTCATTCACAAAACTCGATCAACTCTCTACAAACAAACCAAATGCTGTTGAATTTGATGATGTGCCTAATGCTTGGATAAGCATACAAGATAAGAGTATAGCGAGATGGGTGAAGGCAGGTGTCAAATTCTATTTGATTAAACCATACCCGCAACTGCACATGTTTTACAATGAGATGTGTCATGAATATTTTAAAAGTGAAGATAAATATCTACAAGTACTACAGAATAAATTAGTGGCCCAAGTCGGCAATACTGGGGCTCATGGTTTTACATTTCAATACGCGATAGCGTATGAGCTATCGGTAAGAAATAATTTTTGTAATACTCACCATCATCTAGAATCCATTATCACCACTCTGGAAAAACTTTTACTACATTTACAAACGCAAGTTTATGGTACGCGTAGGGGTAATGTACAACTGATGAACGGAGTAGATTATCAAGTGCTTGAGAATAATGAAAGTATGAATAATGTGGGTCACATCAATGACAATGGCCATAAGGAACTTGGTGAAGGCGATGTAAACTTGCTCATGAGAAAAGATAATGAAACGTTCACTGCGGTATTTGAAGTAAAGCATGATATTAATGTCACCAACATCAGCAGAGCGGTGAACAGACTTCTCGAACATTCCAAATCAAAGTATTTGGGGGTGATTAGTTGGTTTGATGTAAACAAGCAGGGTTTCGATAAAGGAAAAGTAAAAGAAGGAACAAATTTTGTTACGGTCGCCGGTGCTGACCTCCAAACAATTTTGCGCACCTGTAATCTACCGTTTATTGAGTTTTTTGGTGATAACTTTTCGAATTTTAAACAATATACAGAAGCTATCAGTTACCTTGCAAAAAATACATTCTTTACAGAAAATAGTGCAGTAGTGTCTAAATATCAGCAGCAGACTGAAGGAAATGGTAAGTCACACACAACACACAAAAGTACTCAACATGTTATTGTAGTGGGTGGTGGAGCGAGTAAGAGATATTATATATAACTATTGATGTAAATCAACTGTTCGAGATGTTGAATGAAAATAACAAACTCCAAGGCGTTGCAGACGCGCTGAAGTCGGCAGGCATTGATGGCGAGGGATTTGTCTTGTTGAAAAAGATTGATTTCGGAATTCAAAATGACATTAAAATTGATCTTAATGTCAACGTTAGAGTAATCCTACGCAACTTTGCAAGGGAAAATTTCGGAATTGAACAATACTTGGAATAAAAGATGTTGGGATATAAAATAAGTTTATTGTTATGGGTGACTTTGAACTCTGATTACAGAATCAACGTCTTTAAACCTTCCAATTTGATCGAACTGATCAACCTTTTTCAATCCATAAAATTTTAACCCTAAACACCCACATATTAAAAAACAGATGTTGTAAGCTTTAATTTGGTTTTTAGATGTTCTATAGTGTTCTTTAGGATTGATTCCTTGTACTTGTTTGCAAGGTCCACCAAATTGTTCTTCTTGTATTTAATCGTTTCATCTTCCTTCTCCTTGATTTCCGACTGTTGTAATGTAACATCCATTACAAGGGAACTAGCCAGTAAGGAGATGTTCGTACTAGTATCGAAGTTCATATGGAACTTCGTAGGGAAGTTCCACAGCGGTATAAAAAGGATGCTTGAATGTTCATAATAAACATCTATTAGAATTGATCGTGTAAACACTTGTTACCTACACTTGTCTATACGACTATTTTATTACATTTTTTACAAGAATCTTTATTCAAGTATACCCGAGAATACCGTATTAGAATGAATACACCAAGAAGAAATCCACCAGGAACACCAGGATTTGTCACACCCATAGTGCTAGATCTTAAAGCAACAACAACAACCGAGATGCAACCACCCAGAATGGATTTTCGAACATTCTTACAAGAAGAACAAGCAAAAGTAAATGAGTTTGCATGGAGTGAAATATGCATTGATTCAAACAACGAAGAAGTTCAACCATGGACTACAGTCATGGATAAATATCGACCAGTAGGACCTGACGCATCGTTAAACATCACGGAAAGTACAATAGCAGAATATTTCAAGAAAGAAAAATACGAGACATTATTAGGCCAAGCCGCTGCACAAAGAATTGCCCAGACTCTATCTTTCAGAAAGAAGTTTCTAGATATGCAGAAAGATTCACAAGCCAAGCAAGAAAAAGACATTCAACAGCAGAACAAAAGAATACATGATCTTGACGACAAACCGAAAGTTAGACAAGGAAGACTAGTTCAAGATTTACATTTCTTCGAGCAATACGTCGCCAACCATCGTGTCATGACAAAGGACATCCTACCTTTGTTAGCATCTATTGTGGACAAGGAAAAAGGAGTGATCATTAGCAACAGATATAGTGATCCCCTACTTAATAAACTATCTTGGAACGAGTCCAAACAAGATATCTTACTATCGCTAGACACATCCAAGACAATTGAATTTTACAAACAAGAGTTGAGAGCTATCAAGCCAAAGATAGGTGAATTTACGTTGAAGTACCACAACAGGATCTATGCCTACGTTTCCATATTAGGTATCAATGAGTACGAAGCAGCCGAGATTTTGAATATTTCATTACCAGAATATTTCCAACGCCTGTTAAAAGTAGAGTGTGCACCAAGAAATGGATTACCTCCAAAAGTAATGACATTCAAGGAGATGATCGACTTTTTAAGTTTCGCCATGAGTCCAATCGAGTCTACTATGTATATCAAGGGTAACCCAAGTAACAGAGAAGCCAAGACCCAATTAAGCAAGGAGTACAGGAAGAACCGCTTGAACAAGCATGTTCATAATTTAAAAAATAGGACAGAGAATAAGAGCAAGACAGTAGTGGACAAACATTGTTGGAAATGTAATTCCCACACACATATTCAACCCAACTGCCCAGAACAAGAAGGTCCAATGGTCAAGGAGAACAAGTACATGCCAGAGCACTTGAAGAAGAAATTAGGCATAAACAACGAGAGCCAGAAACCAAGGTTCAACAAGGACTTCAAGAAATCACAACAACGTCAAACGTTTAAACTGAATAAAATGGAGTTTATAGAGATTGCCAAAGGAGATGCCATAGTTCCTAGAGATGAAAAAGAAGGTTACGGAGAACCAATCATCTACGGAGAAGAAGAAGATGACAGCCCAGACGACATTGAAGTAGAGTCAAACGAACAAAATAAATTCGACGACGACGACGGTCTTATTTACGAGAGTCTTCAGTATGCTAATACCAAACTAAATGGTCTATCCGCAAAAACCCTAGTTGATAAAGGAGCACAACTCAGTGTTATAAGTAACGATTTCCTGAAGAAAGTAATCAAACAGAAAGATTACAAAGTTTCGATAAACAAGTCAGCCAGGATATTGGTGAGATTCCCAGACAAGAGGACGGTCCGTTGTATTACAGCAAGATTAGAAGTAGTATACCAGGACGCAAAGATTGAGCATACATTCGTAGTATTACCAACATGTGATGACGAGGTTATATTCGGAAGAAACATTTGCAAGATTTTCAGAATCAAGGATATCTATGATGTAATCCCAGACATGACAAATGAAACCGTAGAAAATTTTATGAAGAAGTATCAACCAACACCAGTGGATGAGATTATAGAGAGAAATCACGAAGAAGAGAGTAAAGGAGTACGATACCATCCTGATGCCGAGAAGTATATGGTTCACATTGCCGATTTCTTAGAAGCAAATAAAACTACGATAGACAAGCATAGCACTATCGGAACGATTGCCATTAAATTTGTAGAGGAAGAATCAAGGAGAAAAGGATCATGGTCGAAATCGTATCACCCGCTGGAAGCTGAATTAAGGTTCCATGAAATGGTTAAAGAATGGGTCAGAGATCAGATTGTAGAAGAGATGGTAGACTTAGATTCACATCGAACAGAAGAGGAAAAAGACATGGGATTGTTTAACACCAATTGGTTCCTAATTATGAAGGGCAAACCAAGATTCGTTTTCAACTTTATACCAATCAATAAGTTGATAGAGAGTGATACGAACGATGTTCCAGGAATAGATGAGGTATTCAAGAAAGTAGGATCATCAGGATCGCACATTTTCTCCAAGTTAGATTTAAAATCAGCGTATCACCAAATTTGTTTAAGGTCACAAGATAAGTCCATAACAGGATTCACTTGTTTAGGTAAGCGATATAGATTTATAACAGCACCTTTAGGTTTGAAACACATTCCATCCATTTTTCAAAGGATGATCAAGGCGCTACTACAAGCTAACAATTTAACAGATTATGCCTGTAATCACATTGATGATATAATCATATATAGCAAATCCGTGGAAGAGCACATTATTCACGTACAAAATGTGTTGAAGGCATTAACAGCAGTCAACTTAACCATTCAACCAGCCAAATGTAACTTTTTCGCAACAAAAGTACCATTACTCGGATTTTGGATTGAACAAGCAGGAATGAAGCCAAACATGGACAAAGTGTGCAACATGTTACAAAGAAAGGAAAGACCTTCAACAAGAAAACACATTCAATCATTAGTTGGATTCATCAATTTCTTTCGTAGGTTTATACCACATGCCAGTGATCTACTTTATCCGTTAATGCAAATGAAATTGAAGAAGTTCAATTGGAATGAACATCCACAATTAGAAGAAGCGTATCAAAACGTGTGTAAAGCACTAATAGACAACGTTCCGTTTCTACACTACCCGTTACCGAACGTCACATTAGAGTTGGAGACAGATGCCAGCGCTACAGGAATAGGAGGAGCATTATTTCAATGGATTGAGGGAGAGAAACGTTATTTAGGATTTCACTCAAGAGTATTGACCAAGACCGAAATTAATTATAGTATACCAAAGAAGGAACTATTATCGATCGTAGTACACATCAACCATTATCGACACCATCTTTTAGGTCGACATTTTAAACTACATACCGATAGCCGATCGTTGACAGAGATTATCAAAGAATTGGAGTACCCTAATTTGAAGAATACAACACTAGCAGCTTGGATTGCCACAATATCAGAGTACAGCTTCGAAGTACATCACATCAAAGGCACGGACAACGTATTACCAGATGTCTTATCTAGATTGAATAAAATAACAGTCAGTGTACCAGCAGCAGAGAAAGAGAAAGAGATTATTGAGGAAGCACATCAAGCGCATTGGGGAACGAATGGAATGGTTAACTTTATCAGATTAAATCACCCCAACGTCAGAATCAAGTATTTACATAAGAAGTGTCAAGAGTACATAAAGAAGTGTAAAATATGTCAACAAATTAACGGACAACGCATTGGTTATGCACCATTACAAGAACCCAAGTTTTGTTTACCAGGAGAACATATTCATATCGATTTGATGCATATTGRAGGAAGTTTACAAGGATATACACAGTTACTTGTTATGGTAGATAAATTTTCAAGATTTGTATGGTTGAAACCACTATTAGGCAAAACAAAAGCCGAAGTATCGGATGCAATCATGCAAGTATTTTACACATTTGGATTTCCAGCAACTATCAAGTCGGATAATGGAAACGAGTTTATTAATTCCGCAGTCAAAGAAGTTTGTGATCAAGCAGGAACGAAACACAACAGAGTAATTGCATATAATCATCATGCAAATGGATTAGTTGAAGCCCAAAACAAAACAATAAGAACACTTCTACTGAAGTTACAATTAACGTTCCAGGACAAGAAACACATTGAACACTGGGAAGATTTAATACCATTGTGTCAATTCGCCATGAACAGCAGAGTTCATTCAGAGATGTTAGCAACACCATTCACACTCATGTTCGGAAGGGGTCCATTCAATCATGCATGTCCAGATAAAGATGATGAAAAGCTCTTACAAGAAGATAGGGATAAGATGGATAAATTTTGGAGAGTTCATAAGGATAGTGTTTCTAATATGATATACAAGATGAGAGTAACAAACTTTGAGAAGGATACCTATCATAAGAAAACAAGCATTTACAAGCCAGGCGATATCGTAATGTTACGTAATCCTACAAAGAAAAAAGGTGAATTTCTGTACGAAGGTCCGTACGAGGTTGTAAGTAGAACACCTATCAATGGTGAATACATAAT
>JAOPGA020000270.1:0-14076 GCA_026419775.2 Acrasis kona
TGATTCATAGTTGTCAACCTAATTTTAAGTTTGTAGTGGAGTCTGGATGTATGTAGTGGATAGAATAGCACGAGTTGTTAATAAATGTTGATTTTCAATTGTTGCTTGTGTGAATAACAGTGTATTACCTCTGCATTGTTTTGTGTCAGGAGAGGTTCGTAGAAATTGAACCCTTTCCAAAGGAACAATGAATATTTGATTCGGTCAACGTTGGCAAGGGATTCCTGCTGTGAATCATTAACCTTGGTCCATAAATGTATCCGATTCGGATTGATTCAATTTATAGTTGTCAAGTCAATCAAAAAATAATCAACAAAGAAAAGTGTGAAGGTGATGGGCGAAAGACTGCTATGTGAGAAGTATCTAAAGATAATTAAAAATGTGACGGATGAGGAGAACAAGATACCAGTTTTAAAACTGAACGCACCCATTGACAAGGATAAACAAAAAGAACTTTTAGGAGATTTCTACAAGGATGGTGTTTCTCTTCCAATTAGGCACGACAATATTGACATGCTTTTGTACGCACTTACCAAAGAAGAAGGTGGAGGCGAAGAAGAATACCATTGGTTATCCAAACAAGATGCTCAAGTTCCAAACGTGTATATTGGAGTGAGTGGAGCAGGAAAAACTCATCAAATTTTCAGGCACGCCAGAGAGTGCTATGTATGCTACTCGACGGCAGGTGATTTTTCACTTGAGAAAGATGCATATGTGGGAGAATTGAAGAAGTTGTTACAAAATATCAACATGGAAAACAATCCGATCGAACTGAAAGTATCGAAAGCTTGGAGTACATGCATACTGGCAACCACGGTGAAGCTGTTGTGCTTGGCTCATTTACTCGAGTATAAACACATTGACCCGAAAGCATTTCTCATTAGCCAACTAAACAGTAGCTCAATTTACTACTCGCGTTGCCTACACCGTTGCTACCACGAAACTAAATTCGAAACAGAACTTACCAGCGATTTGATCTTTGAAGCATATAAGATGGCTCTAGAGAGAATCAAGGATAGCCGATACAAAAAAATTGGATTCGCTTTGGATGAGGCGCAACTTTTAAAAGATGATTATCCTGACTTGTAAGCTCAAAAGACAACAAATACTAAACTTTTAGATTCATAGCAGAGGAAGCACCTTCACGTCCCAAATCGTACGATTTGAAACGAAACTTTTTGTATGGATGGTCAGGTGTGGTCAACCTCATGAAGAAGTGGGATTATGTCGCATTCGCCGGCACAGACCTTCAGCTGCAAGACGCCCAAATAGTTTTCCAGAGCATTACCGGTAGGAATCGTCCGATTAAAGTGCGTACCCGTTATTCCCCCCTGCCTGATGGCGAATCAGTCAAAAACGAACTCGAGTCCATTATTAATCTCGAAAATGTGGATAAAAAAAGATTGAGCCCATATTTTGATCTCATAAAGGGAAGGCGCCGCAACACTATGCTGGTGTTACAGTATATAAAGAAAGGTAGCAATGGATCAACTAATGACCTGATTGATGCCATACGATCGGCGTATCAAGAGAACTATAAAATCCTCGTTCAAAGGTTTAAGGCAAGAACGTTTAGTAATTCCGCCATCCAAAACATTACGCAAAGTCTGTCTACGATGGTTATTATGAGCACATTGGATCAAAAAGTGAGATTTTCTACTAAAAACCTTATCGATTTTACCAGAATTGGTGTTTGTTATTTGGATAATGATAGTGACGCAAAAGATGCTGGACTTGTTTATGAATTAGTGGAGCCCCTATCGTTCTCTATTGTGAAAGGAATCATCAATTATTTAGCACCAAATCAAAGCCAAGATTTGTTAAAGTTGGTCGCAGTGAGTCTCTGCGACGAGTACGAAAAAAATCCGTCCGGTGGTGACCCTTTCGAGCGACTTGTGGCGTACTCCCTGACTCAAGAGGGCATCATGAAAGCGTTGATCGAACACAAAAAAGTCGAAGTTGTGAGGGGCGATGAACAATTATCAACTGATTGGATTGAAGCCATGCATTTCACTTCAGTGACGGAGGGTACATCACTTGGCCTCATTCTTGAACCTCTTCAAGATTTAATTGTGAAGAAAGAACAAGACTTCACTGTGGAGGACTTGCCTATAATCACCGGAGCTTTTGAAATCAAAGGGATAAAACAAGATGATGAACAAGAGATGGAAGAAGATCAAGACGAGATGGAAGAGGATCAAGACGAGATAGACCAGGAAGAGGATCTAGACAAAGCGGGCGTCTTGTTGTTAGACGAGGAAACAAGAAGAACAGATTATAAAGTTGCTCTACAGATGATAAAAGAAATGTCTAATGGTCACAAGTTAAATTCAATTTACAAATGTGGTGAAATGGTCGGTGCGGATTTTTTTGGTGCGGACAAGTTTTCTGGTAAAATCAATAAAGTATTAGTATCATACAAGTCTCATAAAAGAAAAGTCGATACTAAAGAGACGATCAAAAACAGACTACAACTCACGCACCAATTCTACAAAAGAAAAGCTAATCTCGACGCCATTGAAAATCAAAGAAAGAGACACAAGAAAGGAAATAAGCAAATCAAAGACTTGGTAGATCAAGAAACAATAATCCTTCAAAACCAAAGAACTCCAGGTCACGAGACATATGACGAAATTGATAAAAAATTCAACAACACCTTGTTGATGAGCGTAGTACTTAAACAACCGTCAAATGATTATGGATGCTCTATTCAAAAGGAGCACCTCTCGAAAAATCAGGCATATATAAGTCTTCATATAGACAACATAGATGCATTGGTTGGTAAAGACATCAAAAACATAATTGTTGCAATTCAAAAGCAAAGAAATATACGACCGGGAGGCGGCGAGAATCCTAAGCCTCCCAAAATCGGATTTGAATGTTTGAGAACGAATGAAAGTAAGTCACACAACACACAAAAGTACTCAACATGTTTTGTAGTGGGTGGATCTATTAGTGGAGTCACCATTACCATCAAGAATGGAGAAGATGACTCGGTCGCATCGGAGTTGATTACGTTGCCCAAAAATTTTGAAGATTTGAGGAAGTTGATCCAGGACAGGTTTGGTTTTACCAATCCCGTCATTAGCAATGAGAAATATGCTCTAATCAGAGACATCAACGTCATCTCACGAGATGCAACCATTTTGGCATTCGCCGATGAAGCAAGTTTTAAGAAGGCCAGTAGACAACCAGGTAAGTCACATGCAACACACAAAAAGTACTCAACATGTTATTGTAGAGGGTGGTCACGAGCAAGCCAAGGTGGTCAGGGTGTCTGTAAATGATGTAGATGGTGATATAGTGCCTGTCACACAATCACACACTTTTAAAGAGTTGATTGCCAATGTTGGTGCAAAAGTAAAGTTCGCTGTGACGAAGGTTAAATTTGAAGGAGGAGTAATCAAAGATGAAGATACTTTCAAAGTAATGATGAGTACATGGAATGGAAAATTGGTGTTTGTTGAACCAGTCAAGAGGGAGTAATAAAGTATATACCTTTTATGAAATGAAATGTTTTAATTCATCAATCTTTATTTGTGATGTTTGAACGAAGTACCCAGCAGAAAAGACATTCAAAATTATAACCAAGATTCCGGGGGGTAATTAGAGTTGAAACAGCTCTTCGCAAGATTGAAAGGGCAAACTATGGAATTGAGAAATACTTTGAATAAAAAATGTTTGGGATATCAAATAAGTTTATTGTTGGGTTCAATTATAGTTGCACTTAAAACAATATTGTCCTTCACTCTTCTTGTTGTAAAACCCATATTTGGAACGTAGGTCAAGTTTCGAACAAATCGTCGCTCCTTTCTTTGCAATAACCGAGAATCCGTAATCTGTTGAAGGGACGTCATTGGTGTCGACGCATGTTTTCTCGTTGATATGAATAAAGTCGTGAACGGATCTATTCTTGCTTCCGGAAAAAATATTAAAAACCCGTGAATTGAACAATCCCACCGGAATACCTAAATGGTCTTTCTCTGGTTCGGCAAGATCGTCGTGTTTTTCGATGATTGACTCTGATAGTCATGTTTCGACATCCTTAGCAATGAGTTCTTCATCTCGATCGCTAAGTCTGAACTGTGCTTTGTAAGAGCCTTTAGCCCTGTCTGAGGGGTCTTCGAAATGTATAGCAATCTCCCCAATAGTGCTATGTCGGWCCTTGGTCTTAAGATTCTCATCGGTAGCATGTTGAATCTTTTTCATGAGTTCCGCATGTTGAGGGTGATACTCTATACCGTCGGACTCTTTCTTCTTCTCTTCTTCAATCATGTTGTCTACGTCTTCGACAACATACTGGTTGTTTAATTGTTTGAACTCCTCTGCCGGCGCAAATGGAATGTTCAATTGCAGCAAGTTGATAAGATCCCATCCAAAAATGATTACAGGAGTAGAATCTTTTAGAATGCCAAACGGGAAAGCAACTTTCTTCTTGTCGACCACAACATTTAATAGAACAATGTTGCGAAGTCTTACGTCTGACTCTGCTGGTTTGACTCGAGCCTCGTGTTGGCTGAGGACGTAGGATGATGTTGGAAGAAGCTTCAAAGCGCCTTCAGTGATGAAACAATTGTCCGCATCTGAGTCGAGTTCAGCATTAAACTGCATTTCGTTGATTTGTGCGGCGATTGTTGGCTTTTTTAGAGGTGTAGGTAAGCGGGCCTCTAGTGGGTTGGACTCAATATGAGAAATCCTAGACACCGGTGTATTGTCTTCTTCGGATGTAAAAATGTTGAACACCTCCCTTTTCATTTCCGGTGATGTCATGGCCATTTCTCTCTTGGGACTGACGGTAGGTTTTTCTTCTTGAGGTTGCAGTCTGTATCTGTGTGGTTGAAGAATCCACAGTGGTTACATTGAGGCAGAGGTTCTTCGTGACCTCTGTGACTGTTACGGATGTCGTTGTCCTTGGTGTATGATGGTTTTGTCTTGTCGGTGTTCTTGACGGTGTGGAGCTGACCTTGAACTTGTATGTTAATGGATCCTCCAATAGAGCCGAAAATTTCATGGCTTGTTCTACTGAGGAGAAACGCTCAAAGTCACCGCTAGGAGACGCACGTAGGCACGGAGTCTGCTCTTGAAACTTTTAGGTAGACGTTCGTAGTACACGTCTGCACAGGTTTGTTCTGTTTGGTCTGAGACCAGTCTACGCTTCTGTTTGAAACGGTTGTTGTAGACTTGCATTGTCTCGTCTACAGATGGTTCGATCGACAGGAAATCTTGCAGGTATGCGGTTAGATCCCTGTTTGGTGCTAAAATGTCGCAAACACATGAGCTTATTTCCTCCCACGGTTTGTCTGAAAGCTCGACTTCGTGTTCCAAAAATTCTTTAACGAAGTCCTTGGGTACGCACTGAAGGAGTACGTCGAAAGTTTCTTTATTCGTGAGCTTGTTACGAAGAGCCCACACTGAAAAGTCCTCTACAAATTTAGAGACTGCTGTAACTTCGGCTTTGGGTGGGTTTTCCTAGAACCTGTTCTTCTTCACGTAGTCCGTCGATGTCTTGCCATTGTTCTTGGTTTCCACGAACTCGGACTTTTCTTTCTTGACCGATGCTAAGTATTGGTCTCCTTGGTATTCAGCTTTGTCTCTTTCTTTGAGGAATGCTACCAATTGTTTGACCTTTACAACGGTCTTTAATTTTACGACGTCCTTTAGTTCTTCCATAACATAGTTATCCGACAGGAAGCAAAGGTCGAAGGGCGCTTACTCTTGATCGTTGAAGAACTTCACTAACTCATCCTCCTTTTTTATTCATCTTTGAAACAATTCTTTATTATACCCATTGAAACATTCTCAAGACACCATTCCTTCAATAAATTCTGAGTTCATTAAAGGCTTTTCATAGTAACAATGGTGTCAAAGTGTTGTATAGAACAAATAGTTGGTGGCCACAGTTTATCATAATCTTTTACTACAGTGCTAGCGCTAAATCATAGATGCAATCTGATATAGTAAGCGATCAAGATCGTGTGGAATATCAATTTTTTATTTTTAAGTTGTGTTAAATCCTAAACGGTTCAAAGGGACTTCTCCAACGGGGATCTCCTAGTTGACATGAAATGATTAACCAATAACGATTTATCCTAAAGAGATAATTGACTGTGCAAAACGGACAACCTTACACATCATGAATCCATCCCAAGACGAGAGAGTGTCTAGAAGAATCCAAGTTCTTTCCCACCACATCAACAGTGGGGTCAAGTCTTCACATGAACTACTCTCGGCAGAGGCCTGTGCAGCCAAGATGCATTATGATTTACCACTGTCAAAGAGGAACATTCCCAAACTAAACTCAGTCTGTGATAATGATTCCGCCGACATTGGTATCAATGCCATGAGAGAAAAGGAAAGGCTATTGAAGTGGAACGGTTGGGGGTACAAGGATACCGAGTTTTTGATGCATGATGGTGGTGATGTCTACGTCAAGGGTGGAAGATACCCAGTCCTATCTGGCAAGATCCTACCACACTTTAGAGACTACATTGAAAGAGTTTTGGGTTGTAACAGCGAGGCTCAATCTCCACCACAGACTCTTGCTCAAATGAAGTCAAAAATTCACAAAGCCAACCTTAACGAGGCTTTCGTCAAGGAACTACAAGAAGCAAAATCATACAAGTTCTTTACTACTGACGATGAAGCCAGACTTTTGCACAGTCACGGTCACTGTTTACAAGAAATCTATCAATTGAGATGGGGTCACTTCAAGAGACTTGTAGACGCCGTAGTCTACCCAGGATGCCATGAAGATGTTGAAAAGATTATTGCTCTATGCGTCAAGCACAACGTTGGTGTCATTCCATTCGGAGGTGGATCCACTGTCAGTCAAGCCCTCATGTGTCCCGAAAATGAAGAGAGAATGATTCTTTCGTTGGACACTCAAGAAATGAACAAGATTAGATGGATTGACCGCGAAAACAACACCGCCTTGATTGAAGCTGGTGCCGTCGGTATCGACATTCATGAAGAATTAGCAAAGGAAGGTTTGACTCTTGGTCACGAACCTGACAGCTTCGAAATCAGCACCATGGGTGGATGGGTCGCTACACGTGCCTCTGGTATGAAGAAGAACAGCTACGGTAACATTGAAGACTTTGTCGTCAAAATCAAGATGGTAACCTGCATGGGAACGATTGACACCATTGGTCAAGGTCATCAGAGAAAGAGCCACGGAATTGATTTGCATCAAATCATGTTGGGAAGTGAAGGAACCATGGGTGTCATCACCGAAGTTATTGTGCGTGTCAGCAAGCTACCAGCCGTTCAACGCCACGGATCCGTCGCTTTCAAGGACTATGCAACAGGTGTCGCTGCGCTACGTGAAATAACCAGTCGCAAGTTCCAACCCTCTGCCATTCGTTTGCTAGACAACACTCAGTTCAAGATGGGTGCAGCACTCAAGGTCAAGTCAGAGTCCATCATGGCACCATTCGAAGAGTGGTTGAAGCATGCCTACTTGACAAAGCTCAAAGGCTTCGACATGGACAAGATCGCAGCATGTACCATTTTATTCGAAGGTCACTCTGCAGGAGAAGTCAGCGCACAAGAAAAGAGAGTTTATGACATTTGCAAGAAGCATGGAGGTATTGTTGCTGGAGAAGAAGGTGGAAGACAAGGATTCCAACTCACCCACGTGATTGCCTACTTGCGTGACATTATGATGGCCTATCACTACGTTGCAGAAAGCTTTGAGGCATTCGTCCCATGGAACAAGATTGTTTCATGCACCGATAAGGTCTACGAGAGGATTAGAAACAGCTGTAAGGAGAGAGGTGTCGAGATTCCACCATGGATCTGCGCACGTGTTTCACAAGTCTACGATAACGGAGCATGCGTATACTTTTACTTTGGATTCGTTTACAAGGGACTCAAGGATCCAGTCAAGACATTCTCCGAAGTAGAAGCAGAAGCAAGAAATGAGATTTTGGCACAAGGAGGATCCCTTTCGCATCATCATGGTGTTGGTAAATTGAGAAAAGAATGGATGGAGTCGGTCGTGTCGCCAGTTGGTTTAGATATACTCAGAAAGATTAAGAATCAAGTTGATCCACAAAACATTTTCTGCAACGGAAACATGGGTCTGACTCCATCTGTTATTACATTCCCTCAATAAATAGTTACTGCTGGATAAGAGCAAGGATGCCTTCATTGAATGTCTTAGAGGAAGGTGAAGCATGATGTACAAGATGACAATAAATAGATTTGACTCCTACTGATTATGTGATTCTTTTTTACAATGGATGAGGCGAAGTACTTGGAACAGGGAAAGCGCTTGTACAAGGAAAATCGTTACGAAGAAGCTCTAGAGTATTTCCACAAGGACGTGGTTGGTGATGAATCGTTATTTTGGAGGGCAATGTGCCTTTGGCATCTTGATCAGCCTGCAGAATCTGTTCTTTACTTTGATAAATGCATTGATGTGGATCCAGATGAAGCGTTACCTCACTACTATAAATCAAGAGTTTTGTTCTCAGATTTACAATCCTTTGAGTTGGCGAAAGAATGCATCGAACAAGCAATATTGCGTGATCCTGATAATCCTACCTTCATCAACCAAAAAGGACACATTTTATTGGGTCTTAATTTGTATGAACAAGCATTAGAGGCTTTTAATGAAGCAATCTCATTGTCAGATGATTTTATACCAAGCACGTGCGAAGGTGCAATAAAATGTCTGATAAATTTAAACAGGATACAAAAGGCTCAAGAATATTGTGAGATCTGGGTAGAAAATGATGTTGATCCTGAATTAGCTTTAAAGTATAGAGCTCAGTTACAAACTACTGTCGGTGACAGTGCCAAGCTGGTGGCAGCATTTGAGCAGATTGATGAGGAAGTTGCAGCAACAAGAGTAAATCCATTGGTGTGGTTTGCTGTAGGGACGCTGTTTGCAATAGCAATAAATAAATTTGTTATCAATTAAACAATTTTAATGTATGAACAATAATACTACCCTGTGAGAATCATTTTAGCTCACAGGGTCCTGATGCTTCAACTATTTCTTAATTTCGTTCTCAATAAAATGTTGTGTTCGTTTGATATCTACAAATACTTCATGTATGCGGAGTTATAACTCGGCGAAGAACTCCCTCATGACTGTCGAACATCCATGTTAAAATTACCAATGGGAGATGATTGAAAAGTTTTGGTTTGGTCAACCAATGAAATATAATAAGTGCAAGTTGTAATTTTTTCTAGCCTATCATCCACAAGTTGCCTGTCAAACATTAACCGTCACAAGTTGTCAAAATAACGTAAGGGAACAAATGTCCGCAGTACAAGCCACCCACATAAAGGTATAACATTTTGTATGTATTCAAATAAAACTTTAGTGCGTTGTCGTTGGAGATGGTGCTGTCGGAAAGACGTGTTTATTGCACGTTTATGCTAACAATTCATTCCCAGAAGAATATGGTACGGCACATCAACAAACATTGCTTTTAACTTCTTGTTAGTACCAACCGTTTTCGATAACTATACCACAACCGTAATAGTTGAGGGAAAGACTGTTAACTTCGGTTTGTGGGATACTGCAGGTCAAGAGGATTACGATCGGTGAGTTGTTCTTGTTTAATTTATTGTTAATAGTATAAGCCTCCGTCCACTTTCTTACCCAGGAACAAACGTAGTTCTCATCTGCTTCTCAGTAGTGAACCCTGCATCGTACGAGAACGTCAGACAAAAGTGGTTCCCAGAGGTTCACCACCACTTACCAGCCGTCAACGTCCTACTTGTTGGAACCAAAACTGATTTAAGAGATGACGCCTCAGTAGTCAATAAGTTGAGGGAGAAGAATTTAGATCTAATCACAACAGAAAAAGCAGAAGAGCTCAGAAATGCTATCAAAGCAGTAAAATACATTGAGTGCTCAGCTCGTACTCAAACCGGAATTAAACAAGTATTCGACTCTGCAATTCGCGCACACATGTTCGGAGTCAAAGTAGCACCAGCCAAGCCCGTTAAAAAATCACCTTGCCTACTTCTATAAAAAAATTGTGTAGATCATCAATATAAAGTAAATTTAAATGTCTGCGATTTTAATTAAAATACTTCATACCTGTTACTTTGATACAAAAAACTTCATCTTCTCTTTAACGGTCCTTCCATAAAGTTTTGACGCCGAAGCAGCCGGTGGTGTTTTTCAATTTCATCAGGATTGACATTACCTGCACCCCAATTGCTGTGAGATGCCTTGTCGGCTTGTTGTGGCGTTGCTTCGATCAATTTACCTTCCCTTATAACAAATGTTGATCCCATACTTTTCTGTTCTGTTCTTCTCGGCGACATCATCTTCATAAAGCTTAATCGTGACTCTGCATTTTTTAAAAGCCGCTGTGTGTCTTCGTGATTTGATTTGTTTTCCCGGAACTCTTTTTTGATTTGGGTTGTTGCTGATATCCTCTTTTCTGATGGCAGGTATTGAGCTTGTTTGATCAAATTGCGATAAAGTGTGAGGGTTGCATTCCTGGTTGACATTTTGGATAACAATTTCTTCTTTGTGTTAGACAGGATGTAGTCTTTGAGGTAAAAACTGGAGAAGTTGTGCGTCTGTGGAGTCCGTACACCTTAAGAACAAATAGACTTTGGTTAACATTTAATCTTTTATTGTCTTATTTCTTTGTGTATTCTTTTTCTAGAAGTGATGCAGCATCCTTGTCCAAAAATACGGTAACATGTTCATGTTCGTGTAAGTATACGGCTGGACAATCAGTTGGACTTTTTCTTGCTTCTTCATCCTCCAAAAACTTCTTAACGATCTCTGCTTTGTTCTTTCCTGTAGCGATAAGAATAATGTGTTTGGCATCAAGAACAGTTCCTAATCCCATCGTAACTGCTGTTTTTGGAACACCTTCAAATCCTCCAAAGGAACCAGCAGCATCCTTGATGGTTACGTCGTGCAAGTGAACAACGCGCATTCTGTCCTTGTCTGTACTTCCTGGCTCATTAAAGCCAATGTGACCGGTCCTTCCTATGCCAACAAGTGCTATTTGCAAACCACCTGCCTCTACAATCTGCTTCTCGTAGTTAGAGCAGTACTCTTCGTATTTATCATTTGGGAGGGTTCCATCAGGAATGTGAACATTTTCTGGTTTCGCGTCCACATGTTGATAAAGATGATGGTTCATGAAGTAGTTGTAACTTTCCTTGTGATCTTTATCTAAACCAATGTACCTATTGCAGTGAGAGTAAATTCAAATTGAAAAAGTTACTCGTCCAAGTTAAAGGTAACTACGTTCGCAAACGATAATTTTTCTTCTTTGTGCATACGAACCAACTCTTTGTACGTTGGAATTGGTGTGGACCCAGTTGGTAGGCACAAAACCGCCTTTATCACCGTTCTAAAATTATGAGTTGTTTACTTGTATACAACTTACGAGGGTCTTATCGAAAATAGTCTTGCCAATTATTTGGGCAACAAAGGAGGCTACCTCAGAGGGACCGTCTGCGATGAATACGTGCATCTGTTGTAAACTTGTGTTTTAAGGACAGAACCTGCCGGAATAAAATACGAAGAAACGCGTCAGGTCTCTTACTACAAAATCCGGACGATTCCGACGCTTACTATATTATCAGCATGATCTACCACGATATTCACTACACAAACATGCTGGACCACTTACGTAGTGACCGCATCCAAGAATCAATCCGAACTAGTATAGATTATCACGACGGGATAACCGACATAACCACCACTCGAACGATGTAATGTCCTCGGTTGAGTCAACCCTGTTTGCCTCTTGCTCTCTTCGTTTGCAGCTGTTAAGGCATACAGCACGAGAGTTTACATTTCATTTGGTTTGCATTACCCTACCCTCCCACCTTAAATAATAATTACTTTAATCCATGATGGAATTAATGCTCAACACATATCAACGGAAACACATTTTATAATTGTTTTTTATTATCCATCAAGGAGTGATAACAATTTAATGTTAACTGTTTCTTGAGTAGATTGGCCAGTAGAATCAGTGTTATTTATTTTGGATAACATTTAATTGATTTCTCATAATCATTTTATTTAGTTAATCTCACTAGTTTTTTTTGATTAGACAAAAGAACACCATTTGTTATGTACTACAGATAGCATTTAATTCCACTTTAAATCATAATTTTACCAACCAACGTACTCGAAGTAATGAAATACAAATATTGAAATGAAGAAACACAAACTACTTGCAACCTCATCCATACGTTGTGTATGCGATCAAAGGTTGGCCAAACATTCAATGTGCCAATACCTTTGAAGCTACAATCATACAACAATGTGGATTTGGAAGCTACACAATTTAAGTATACAGTATTCTGATACAGGATATCCCATAGCAAAACAAAAAATATTCTATTGTAAATACATCGTAAAATGCAAGATTCTTCTCAAGTATGAAGGTATACATATTTTTAGATTGGGCGATGCAAACACGACGAAATGTAAATTTCTTCTTACTCTACTTTGTTAGTTCATGACTTTTTAGTTAAAGAGCATAAAATTTATATTTTAAGGTAAAGAATTTGATTACCGCACAACAACGATTGGAAAATCTAATGACTTAATTCGCAACCAAGATTTACAGTCAATTGTTGAAATCGTAACCGATAATGTGCCTATCAAAGCCTTAAACAAAGAATTAGGTATTGTTCGTAAAGGTATTATACGCGGTAAAGGTTTTGAAGATACCCCAACATTTATCTCAGAGAAAAGATTAGGAACATTGTATAGAGTTCATAATGCTTTTGATCGACTCATGAAATCAAAGTTGGTCTTATGAATACAAACCGAAAAAATCCGAAAAGCTGTAAATGTCAATAAAAAGTTTATTTGCAACGTGTGTGTATGAAAATGATTGTTTTTAGGGTGGGTGGGTTTTATGATGAAAGTTAACGTAATTATGTAAAAGTAATCAGATGTAAAATCCTCTTCTCAAGTACTAAACTTTTGATTTATAAAGTATATAATATTATGAACCTAATGTAATGAGAGCAGTTGGCCCAAGGACAGGTAAATATATATATTACACAGCCTTGAATACCACTAGCATCAACATACACTAAGCTTGATCCAGTATCTCATAATGCTGACAAATATCTAACGAATGCCGACAAGCAAACAAACCGACGACAAACAAACCGACAGACAAACCACGAACGATTCGCAATGTAGGTCCTGGCCCTTGAAACTAGAGAAAAGCTGAGAAATTAAATTAGGTATATGAAGCGGACGGGGTTATTCGTAACAAGAAATTGGTTCCGATCGGTTACACTAATTAAGAATTCCAGTCCGGGGTCCAAACAAACAATGATGAAGACACAGGTGGTGATGAAAGTCAATGATCACAAAGGTTTATTATACTACGTAAATGTCCTTAATGCTCACCATCATCGTCCTCACTCATTTTATCTTCACCATCATCGTCTTGTTCTTGTTCACTGTCATCCATCTCATCCTCATCTTCGCTGTTCTCAATGACATCATTATCCTGTTGCTGCTCTTCATCATCCTCATCATCCTTGCCATTGTTGCGAAGGTAGTTTTGAACTTGATCGTACCAATGTTTGCAAAGCATCTCTTCATCAGTTTGAGAGAGAGTTTTTGTCATTAGGGTATTCGTCACTATTTTGCAGCATTGAAGGGGTATGTTCCTGGGAGTCTTGATTGTTTACATTACTATTTTTTCGGTTGCAGTTTCGCACTAGAGTGTTAAATTGTTCAGCTTCGCGCCACGTTGTTCAAGCATTTTGTCGATGGTCGAAGACATGCATTTGTTTGTTTGATACGTCCATTTATAAAACGATACGTCATCCTTAGTGATACTATGTCTTTCTGTACGTTTAAGATATACTTTTGAAGTAGTACCTCGTGAGATGGCTTGTCCTTCACAAATGCAACACTTTGGTTTTGGTTTACGCATATTTACAATACAAGTCAAGTTTTAGTGCTGATACTGTGAAGACCTTGACAAAGTGGAAGTTGAAAACTCAGGGAACAAAGCATTGTTATCTGTTGGAGTTGTCAAATCATCAAGGATCTCAAAGACAAGTTACTATTTTCAAAGAGATCTGAATTGTTTATAAATG
>JAOPGA020000271.1:0-22098 GCA_026419775.2 Acrasis kona
CGCATTTGGTTGATTATTACAAGTTTGAACCCTCACCGGCAAAATACCAATGGTTTATGTACGGTCTATGGTGGACCAACCAGTTAAGGAATTATGCAACTGTAACGAAATTAATAACAAATTGAGCGACTGGGTATTGGATCCAAACAATACAATAAACAGTTTATTCACTACATCACGTACACCAATCCTCTACAGCACACGCAGGTACATTCTTCATTATTTTCCTTATAGTGTACTTTTGATGTATCCATCCGTTCGTCCTGTAAAAGTAACATTGCTAGCTCGTCATATTTGTGTTGTGTGGCGATAGTTAATGCTCTACTATTCTCCACTGATGGATTCAATCTCCCATCAATTAACAACATCCTAACGATACCCACATCACCGAAATCACATGAACTGATATAATCATCAACCACATCACTCGGGTTAGCTCTCTTGTCCATTAATAACATGCGCACAATTTCATCGTTGCAAGAATAAATTGCATTAGACAAACAAAGCGAATTTTGGTAACTAGGGTCAACTCTTTCATCTTGTAGGAGCATCTGCACAATCCCTAAATTATCAGGATTTTGGGATCTTGAACACTGCAAAGAAAAGATGTCACTATAATTAACATTTGCACCACGAGGATCCCTCAATATTAATTTTACTGCTTCGGTATTACATTGGGCACAAGCAATTTTAAGAAGGGCTTTATAGTCAAGATTTTTTGCTCGTGGGTCACTTAATATGAGGTCAAGAACTTGCACACAACCAGACTTACAAGCACAAACAGCTCCATCATGAAGAGATGGGTGTACACGATCATCGTTTAAGCAAAATTTTACTAAATTTACATGACTGCATTGATAAACTTCATCCATAATGCCAGAGTTAATTTCATCCGAATCATAGGAATCAAGAGCGGCCACAAATAAAGAAACACACCCACAGGCAATAAAATCATAAATTACGTTGTTCTTGTTCTTCTTTAAAATATACATTGCTCGTGTCATCGCCTCACTCATTGATTTACAGACCAGTAAAACATTTATTAAGCATTTGCAGTATTCCCTTGCTTGATAATCGAATTCTTCTTCGTGGTCCGAGTTAATCACTAAGGATAGGTCATAATCATCCTCTGATAAATCATCATCAATGAATTCATATTGTGTTGGTATCGGTTTTTCTCTAAATAGATACCGTCCGTTGTACTCAATAAATGATATGATGTGTGACCAAACATCTGTTGGTAAGGTGTCCGTCATCATTCAAGTCTTTTGTAAACGCTCAAAAACAGAGGGAAGGATGTAGTGACACTTTTTAAAGTTTAAAGTTTACTATTTTTATCAAAATTTTGTTTTATGTGTCTGTTGGCTCGTTTTGAAGAACTTGTACTTGTTTACACAACAACTCAATGGTGTATGCCATCTCCTTACTGATCACATAGTTTTTATCATGTATTGTCACAGATGTGGTAACCTCATCGTTTAGTTGAGTCGATTCGGGCACAGTCGTGGTTAGAGGGACTTCGAAAGCACTTATTGGACTCGGAGAGAGTGGAGAACTAACAGCCCTTGACCTATTAAGAGGCATGTTAATTGTTGAAACACTAGCACTGGTTATGTTATCCTCTTCCTCATCAAATCCAGATAGCTCAATCACTGTAGAAAGCAATGGATGTCTTTTGGGTTCCTTGAAACGTGAATGCTTCCTATACTTTTTCACAAAATACACAACAAAAGAAATAAAAGTAACTACAAGAAGTATAGCAAGAACACCAACAGCAACACCACCAACCACTTTTGTAGGCGTGTCTAATAATTGATTTACATACTTTGAAGGATCACCAGAATCTGCCTCTGACTTTGCCTTTGTGATGCTCCATGCATTAGAAAGTCTAGTAAAGTCGTCCGTGTCTTTAAAGGAAACAAGTGCGTTATTAATTCTCTCCAAGTAGGGACTGCCTCTCACGAGCGCTAGACCCACAACCAACTCTTCGAATGCTTGTGATGTGTATCCGCCTCCTAATTGATTCTTCAAATCTTGGATGACAGGCACGGTGCTAACCATTGCGGTTATGTGTGACCATTTCGGATTTCTATTGTAAAACTCTTTCACAGCCGAGGGAAAATCAACGACTTCCTCAACAAACACACCCTTTGATGTTAGCTTTGGTTTGGCCGCACTTCCCTCCACCACCACAACTGTTTCGCCTGGAATCTGTGCGGGACCCTCTATTAATTGTTGGAACGACATGACGGTCAAGTTGGTGGTGATAATGGATGTGAAGAAGCTGGACAAGACCACTGCAAATATCATGGAGAGCGTCAAGACAAATTTAACCGTTTTTGAATTGGTATCAAACATGTTTTCACCAGAAAAGACAAAATTTGCAGTGTTATATAAAGTATCGTATAGTCCTTTGAAGGTTGCAGTTTTTTTGTACTCCCCAAAAACTGACTCTAATAAATACACACTATTATGATTAGAGAGACGATTGGATGAAATGAAATCCTACCAAGTCGCTGTTAGCACAATTAATATAGCTAAACATCCTAATACTAGCGATAAACCGCCACTAAAAAAGTCCAGTTGGTTTTGTGTTATTCTGTCCCTATAAATTATTAATAATCCATCTAGGTAAATTTTCAATGTACCTCAAAAACAACATGTAACCAGTGGTCAGGTATGAAGTGCTGAAATCGTACGAATTGATTCTATCTGGAGTAATTGAGGTGAAGCCCAATGCAATATCTGCGGCCGTTTGGTTGTTCACATCTTTCTCGATGGCTTTCAAAACTGCTGATGAATTCATTGGTATAAATTGTAACTCTACATTCATTCTTAACCCAAGTTGTCTCATTAATTCGATGAGATAACCCTTGCAAGAACCTGCTCCGTCATCCATGGAGAAGGGTGGTTGAGCATTGCGACATGCGCAACGAATTGTAGCCTGAAAAGAGAGATCTGGCTGACAAAGTAACAATAGTACCAGAAGACACCACTTCATATCTTTTGTTGCTGATGTTCAAAATCTGGTTAACCTCGTTTACTTCTAAAATAGTATCGTCGCGACACTCTATTTGGTGATTAGCTGATGTCTAACGTCGGTGTCAGTGTCGTCAACCAAGATTCTTACAAAACCCATTTCTATTTTTTCAAATTTTTTATCAATTTACAGATCAATTTACATGGGAGTGCAACTAATATTATTGTTGATCCTGTCAATTTAATGGCACGTTCAAAAATGTGAGCCATTTTATGCTTTGAGAGCATAATTGCATCCTGACTGCTTTTAGTAATCTTGTTGTTGAACGAAGCATAATCAGCAAATGCATTGTTAGATTGTCCAGTGGACGCGTAGATGGAACAAAATAAAAATTTGGGATTTGTCGGTTAGCACTTGATGGAATAGTGGTTGGTGAGTCAATAAATATATGGGATATCAACACTGGCACTGGACAATGTATTGACAATTGAATGTCTTTCTGCCATAGGTTTGGTTTCGCAACTACAGGATGGTAGAATAGCAAGTAGAAGTAGTGATGGAACTATAAGGATTTGGAGTTAAAAAATTCAAGACCAATAAATCAATAAATTGTTTTCGTTTTGTTTAAATGTGTCTTGACAGGTTATTCTCGTTAATTGTGATTTTAATCGATCATCCTCATATCGAAAATTCTCTGCTGACACAGCTCGCACTATGCAGTTGTTGATGGTGTGTTAAAACAGATTTGACCTTTACAACAAAATGTTGTCCATACTGTCTGTTGTGCTTAGAATATTACTTGCCGTCTCCACATTAGTCGTAATAGTTGGATTAAATTTTTGGGTGTTCCTAGAGTACAGCGAACCAATTAATACAGCCCACTTTCTGCCATTCAGAAATCGGACGTTACTCAAGACAGGAGAGCAGTTACCCGAGCATGTGGACGTGTTCAAGTCTAGCGGGTACAATGTTTCATATGAAAATATTGGAAGAGAAAGATCATACCCAATCATTTTTCTACACGACTGGTTCCCTGGGAGCAGAAAATGGAGACACATTGACGAAGAAAAATATGCAAGAGAGTATAATTTGAGAATTATACATGTAGATCAACCCGGTTACGGTCTCACCCAACAAAACGCAACCGACTTTTTACAAGCAGTGGTCAAATCACTCGAGCAACAACATTTCTCCATAATCGCCTTCGGCACAGGAGCGCAGTACATTACCTCCGAAATATCGAATCAAGCAGATCACATTGTTCTACTTGATCCTGTACATGAGTGCGAACCCATACTAAAAGACTATGACCACAACACTAGAGTTCAAGTATGGAGGACAGCATCCCAATTAGGTTTCACTGTAGGAGAGAGGGATTACTGGAACTTGTGGAACCGTTGGTTTAATTGCGATCAGGAAGGTGGTCTGGATGCATTGATGCAAGTAAACAAGGAATGGGAAAATGTTTTCAACGAGTCAATGACTGAATCATTCCGCTCAGGAGCACAGGATCCCTTCAGAAGTCAATCTAGAGTCAATTCTTCATTGTTCCAACAAACACATGTGTCCATCATTTCCACAAAGCCCATACCATCCGCACACAACCTTACCATCAGCGAGGATCCTTCACACTTACTTTTATTCGTAGATCACATGATTCCTGCACTTCGGATCATTTCACACAAGGCTGAAGAACACATTCCAAAGGAAAAGCAACACATTATCATTGTCGGAGGTGGATTGGCGGGTCTAACGGCATCCCTAGTATCAGCTTCCCGTGGAGCCAGAGTAACTTTAATTGATAAGGAACCACGTTTAGGAGGAAATTCAGCAAAAGCAAGTTCTGGAATGAACGCCATGCACACCATCACACAACACTCACTAAATGTCAATGACACTTTTGATGATTTTTATCGAGACGTCATTACAAGCAGTAAATCAAGCATCAACAAACCACACGTTCTACTTCAAACGCTAGTGAGAGATTCACCCGTTGCCTTCCAGTACCTGTATGACAAAGGATTGAACTTGTCATTGTTGACACAATGTGGAGGACATGGAACGCCAAGAACACACAGAGACGATCCGCCAGCAGGAATGTTGAGAAACGTTGGAGCCTACATTACCAAGAACCTCATTCAAAACATTAATAAAACTTTGGACATTTTTGTACTTTTAAATAATTCCGTGACCCATCTTGAAACGGATTCCAATTCTAAAGTGATTGGCGTTCGTACGCAAGGAGGACAGGTTTTGAGTGCTGATAAAGTAATTTTAACATCAGGTGGTTATGGTTCCGATCGTCAAGATTTGTTGCTAAAGTACACTCCCGAACTCGTTGATTATCCTTCTACCAATGGATTGTTTGCTACCGGTGATTTGTTGAAGAGTGCGGAGAAGATTGGAGCCAAATTGGTGGACATGGATCAGGTTCAGGTTCATCCTACTGGATTATTAGATGTTAATAAACCTAATCAAAAAATTTTATTTTTAGCAGCAGAAGCCTTGAGGGCTTATGGTGCCTTGTTGTTTTGTAATGGCAAACGTTTTGTCAATGAATTGGGTAGAAGAGATCAAGTTACCGACGGCATAACCAAAAACTGTGTGAATAAAACTTCTTTTATGGTTTTGAACCAGTGGGGAGCGGAACAGTTTGGAGAGACCTTGTTGAGCTTCTACAGAGATAAAAATCTTGTGACCACTTTTGATGACTTTTCAAAAATGTGTAAAAAGTACAACATGTCCTATGTAGATGTGGCCAAAACAATAAAAAAATATAATTCTGCTGCAAAGGGAGAGAAACCTGATGCATTTGGTAAGAAGGTCTTTCCAACAGAGTTTGATTTGTCTGGTGTTATTCATGTCATGAGAGTGACCCCCGTTATACATTATACTATGGGTGGATTAAAATTTGACGTGGACGGAAGGGTGTTGAGAGAGAATGGTAGCGCCATTGAAAATCTATATGCTGCTGGTGAAGTTACTGGAGGTCTGCACGGCAAGAACAGATTAGCAGGAAATTCATTACTGGAATGTGTAGTATTTGGAAGGAGAGCGGCCCTTCATGCAACAAAATAAACAAAAAACTTGTATTCATTTTAAATCTTGACGGACTCCATTCGGAGTTGTTTTAACATCTTACAATCGCTTTGAAATTAAATCGTTCCAGAAAAGAAAAATTAAAAAAAAAGAAAATCCAAGTTTAGAATCTATTATTAGAGTGTAGAATAACTATTTAAACACCTCAAGCGAAGCCAAATAGCTCAGAAATAAAAAACATAACAAGCACAATGAAATTCATTCTAGCTATCCTAATTGCTCTAGCAATCGTCTTCACTGCAAATGCCGACTCAACACGTCAAAGAAGAAATTCCTTACCCACCACTGCAGCCCCAACTACCTCATCACCACCAGTGCAAGTAACCACAACCGCTGCACCAACAACTTGCCCACCATGCCCATGTGGAACTGTTGACGCCAACTTATCAGGCGACAACAATGCATCACCCGCAAGAAGACAAAGACGTAACGGAGATAGTTGCCCAGTATGCAAGGCTTGCCCAACTACTGCAGCACCAACAACAACTTCACCCCCAGTTCAAGCCACCTCAGAGGCACCAGTTGAATCATCACCACCAGTGCAAGTAACCACAACCGCTGCACCAACAACTTGCCCACCATGCCCATGTGGAACTGTTGACGCCAACTTATCAGGCGACAATAATGCATCACCTGCAAGAAGATTCAGACGCAACGGTGACCACTGCCCAGTATGCAAACAATGCCCAGTTACAACCACGGCTGCACCAACAACAACTTCATCCCCAGTTCAAGTATCCAAGCCAGCCACTAAAGCACCAGTAGGTAACAATGAAAGTGGTCAAGATAATGCCAGAGCCTCATCTGCATCTACAGTTGTATTAGGTTCAGCTGCTTTGTTAGCCGCTGTTGTTGCCATGCTGTAAAAAATTCAATAATAAAATAAATTATATACTTTTTTAATCAAACTTTATTTTCTATCAGAACTCATCATCATCATCATCATCACTAGAATCACTTTCCTCCACCATACGTCTTATATTTGTCATTGCTGATTTGATGTTCTCAAAAAGTATGTTTTTGGGCACTAGTGTCGTGTTGTCAACTTCTACACTCACCTTTTTGAGTTCTTTTCCGGCTCTGATTTGTTGTAGCAAGTTGGGTTGCATGTTTATTTGAATAGGAACAATAGTTGGTACAGGTGGTGCAGGAGGGGGAGGAGGAATACGCGCAACATCCAAATTTCTTTTACTCTTTTCCTGTTCGAGAATCTGTATTATTTTATCCTCATAATTTTTGTTCAGCCTGATAGCTTCGTTATGTGATTTTTGTTTCTCTAATTCGATTTGCTCGCTCATTAGCAGTATTTGTCTCTCCTGCTCCTTTAATTTTTCTAATAGTTCCTCCATATTTTGTTGAATGTTCCCCTGAACGTCTTCTGTAGATTTAGCAGCTCTTTCACATATTTCTTTATACTCCTCATTTTTCCTGTTCATCTCCTCATATAACTTCGTTTTTTCTTTTTTGATAGAGGCACATCTCCTTCTTCTTGATCTTTTACATTCACTTATTGCTCTCACTTCTTCGATTTGTACGCCTTCAATTGAATTTACAAGCTGTTCTGCCCATTCTTTCTCACCGAACGACAATCGAGTTCTCTCTTCCCTAACATTTACATCATCGCTTTTTTCTACCTCTTGATCAATTTGTTCGAAGAAGTCCGCTAAAATGGCATCATTCAATGTTGTGATAGATGTATGTTTAGACTGTTTTGATGTGGTAGGAATTTGTGGTAGTTTTCTTGGTTGTTTTTCTCTTCGCACAGGCGCTGTGTTCGGTGAAGTTTCCTTCATCACGTTAAAACTATAAGACCTTGTCAGGTCGAATTTTTTTAATACCATCATCCAGTTATTATAATCAGTTTCTGTTTCAGCTTCGAGTTCGTAGCTACGTTCGAGATACTTTCCACTAATATTAAAACGAAATTGTTTTCTTTGGTTTTCTATAATACTAACTTTTTTAAGACATATCACACCAGCTTCTTTCTTGTCTTTACGGTCTTTGAAGTAATACAGGTTGTCCCCTTTTAGCTCAAACCATCTTTTACGCAACTGCCTTACATTACCACCCTTCTTTAGCAGATAGCCCGAGAAGTACGGTGTTGTCGAACTCATTGTGATGTCTTTTCAGTTTTGCTGCGGGCTGTATTATCTGTATTAGGTGATTGATGTTCCTTGTTGACCAATTAGAAAATGACAACAAGATTTAGTAACCACAACAAATATCATCAAAGTCAATATTTTATATTTGTGTATTATTTTCATTTTGTACATTAGAGTTGGGAGCCCTCACTTTTAACTTACTGAACCTATCATCGATCTTTTTAAAATCTCTATTCACCTCCGAGCATGTGTTACTAGCATATTGAGCCAACGTGGTTCCTCTGAAAGCAGATGCATGAGCCTGTTGATATTTGGCTTCATTTTGTTTCGTACCCTTGTGAAGAGAAATTAATTGTTCACACACAGCACTCACCTTATCTCCAGTTTTATCGCTCAATATATCGTCCTTTGTCTGTCTCATACGAATCAATTCCTCCTCCGTTTTCTTCTTGATCCACTCCATATCTTTTCTCGCCTCCTCTTGATTATTGATTCTCATGGCATGATTATACTGTCTCTTCTCTACCGTGCTCTGAAAATGTTGCATGCTTAGTGGGTGAACCCATTTTCTATCGTACTGCATAATTTGTTTCTTCCTACGGTTCACATCCTGATTGCCTCCAAAAAAGTAAGGATTGGTGACCATGTCGCGCTTAATCATTCTTCTATTACTTAGATTGATGCATGTCGATGATTTGACTTCGATAGGTTCGGGTATATAACGCGCGATTAGAGGACTCAAACTGTAAGTCGACCAAAATCTCTCCTTTTCTGATTGGTTATAATTTTGAGATTTTTCGCTACTAGTACTGCGATGAGTCTGCGAACCGTTGTGACTTGGTTGTGATTTGGAACTTCTAAAAGTCAAAGGTTCTTGGTCGACCGCTGCTTCGTTCGTTAAGCTCGCTCTCTTTTTAGTAAGCAACATTCTTGCAAGCGACTTTCTGTACATTTCGGTGTCGTATCTAGGACTATCTTTGTAGAGCTCCGTTAATGTTGGTTTTCTGCTAATGGATGGTAGTACCCTTGGAGATTCCGGCATTTCGAAAATGTTCACGTTCGAATCTTTGATACCTGGAAAACTAAATGAGAAAGTATCGGTGAGGTCCGTCGCATGATCTTCGTTCGATTTTTTCTTTTTTTTTGTTGTTTTCAAAATCATCTCCAAGTGTGATTTCATGTTATCTTTGTAAGCATCGAAATAGGGATCGTCGTCAGGGTCATAGTCTTCGTTGTTGTGGTGGTCATGGTGATGATTGTTTCTTCTGGTTGATCTCCTGATGTTTATTCTCGTGTGAGTTTGTATAAAGTCATGAGCTCCCAGATTGGCTGTGAATTGCTTAATGTCTTCTTCCTTCTTTTTTGAAGCGGTGCTGGTCAAGCTGTCGAGTATGTCTTCCTCTTCCTCTTCTTCTGATGAAGAGTAGAATGATTTGACGATGGTAGCTTGTTTCATTTGAGCGCTGGGTGTACTGATTGGGTTCTGAGACGTGCTCTTTCTACGTAGCTTCGAATACTTTTGTTGTCTTATGATTTCTTCTATAATATCTCTTTGGTTTTTAGGAAATGTTTTTCTTCTTTTCCTAAGCAAGTACTTTTTAGATAATCTGATGCCCGTGATGAGCTCGCTTATGATTTCGTAGACCCGTAGCTTGAAATTAGCTGTGAACATTTTTTTGGAGCCAGGAAAGTGTTTGGAAAGCGCTTTGATGAGAGTAGTTGAGATGGCTATGTGATAAATGTCAAAGTAGTTGTTTCTGTCACTTCTATCCATCATCCAGAAGTATTGTGTCATTAGCTTGCTCAGATCGTCCATCATGTCATCGGTGTTGTTTAGTTCGTGTGGTTGGAAGAAGGCACAGTATACGTACCAGAATAACCGAGATATGATTTGCTTGTTTGACTCTGATGTAAAGTACGACTTGAATACTTGCAAGTTTTTTTTGCTACTGTACATTTTTCCGACTATACAATCCAGGAGTTGAGGATAATGTATGTCTATGGGTGGATTATCTATGCTTTTGAATTGTATGTCCTCTACTTTAAAGTCTCTTGGAACACTGGGAGGTTTGTATTTTTCTTTTGATGAGGAAGATGCTGTAGATGGTGTGTGCTGCTCTCCGTCGCTATCTTCGGTGAAGGATTCTGTTAACCTGAATACACTATGGAAATGCGAACATTATCAAAAAACAACATGAAATTAAACTATTCATTCAACTTTATAATAAAGAATAGTCTAACTCTTGCTCCCCATCAAAGAACTCAATTGAACTCCTCTTTTCCTCTTGGTACATGTTGTTGGCGAGATGTTTGAAAAAGTCCAAGTTTTGTTTTATCAACTCTTGAATTTCCTCAACGTTGCTCTGGTCCAATTCCACACTTTCATACTCTTCAAACAGCGGGTACGTAGTGCTGATATGTGCCACCAGACTCGAACCAAAAACATCTCCTGCAACAATGTAACCAAATAAAATCACTTCGTCACCCACAAGCTCGTAAACAAAGGATCCAGAATCTCCAGCTAGTGAGAATCTTTGTTGAGGGTCAAAGGTTCTTACTTCGATAAGACCCTGCTTTATTATTAGGTTTTTATGCTGATCCTCATTTGGTATTCCCGTGTTGCATCCAAAAGTCAGTCCTGATGCTGCTCCAATCTTGAATAGAAGTCTTTTCTTTCCATTGTCGGGTTCGGCTACTGTGAATGGCAAGAAGTTTCCTTGATACCCTGAGCAATCAAATAAAGCAGCATCGCAGGTCTCGTTGAAAAGAACCTTTACTCTCTGAGCTCCCAGTTGGTGCTCCCATAAACTTTGATTGCTCTTGATCTCCATGTTGTTCATGGTGCAAATGTGGTGGGCGTATCCTGACATACCTTCGGCGTTGTTCAACATGACACAATGGGCTGCTGTCATGAGAGTGGTGTGGTCAAGGTTGGAACCCAATTCTCGAACTGAAAATGCTGCCCCGACTGTTGTGGACTGAAGTCTGTTGTCTCCAATCCAGGTCCCTGTGTAATTAACTGGATCACCAGTAGATTGCACCAAGAAAATCTTTGCCTTGATGTACTGTTCGAATGTCGCATCTGCCTCTTTGATGTTACAATGTCTAACGCGGAGCACGTTTTTGCCAATCGTCCTGTCAAAGCGCATGCGGGCTGGATCATCCAACCTTGATCTGAATTCAAGGAGTTTGGGCTTGAGGTCTCTAATCATGACATCATTTTTGTCTATTACGGCTTTCCTGATCTCAGATGTACACATGACTTCAAATGAGAGGTCAGACCAGGCTTGGGCAACATCTACATGGTAACATAATGTAACGTGACCCTCCTCAAAACGTTTCAACGCGGATTCGGATAGATTACAATTGGCTGTAAACATCCTCCTCCTCTCTGCACTTTGCTTCTTTAGCTTTTCGCTCATATCTAAAGAAGGCTGCGTTGGTTAAAATGACATGGCATATTCTTATATCCTTACCTCATTGTTCTCTTTTTGCTGTATGCTTGATTGTATGGTCAAACTCAGGTTTGATAAAGCCCTTTCAACTTCATCCACCTTTTCCTTTGTAATAGGATTTTTGTCCATCCGTGTTGTTTTTATTGCTATTGTGCTACTGTCACGAGAATGTTTATTTATTTATTTTATTTATTTATTTATTTATTTATTTAGGTTTCATCATTTATCAACTTAGCGTCGCCGTTGGTATGGATGAGCCACAAATAAACAATTTCGCAATTTAAGTTCTTGCAATCTTCGAAGTCTTGGTCTTGTGATTCTTCGATAAGTGGTTGGTGTGAAGATCTTTGTTTCCGATGTTTCTACCGAATATATGAAAGATATGCTGACTCTGTTTGATATATTCATTATAAAGAGTAATTTTATTAAATCATTACAAGTATGGCTATAAAGGCTTCCTATTCCACTACTCCGGTGACGGCAAATAATGTGTAGAGGAATCCCTAATTGTATTTGGGGCATTGATGCGCAGTTTTCTGGGTCCATCAATATGTTTGTGCTGTATCTTTTAAAGTCCAGTACTTCTGAAAGATCCTGCGATGTGTTGTCTTCCAACTGGTGAAGACCATCGTCTGCACAAAACAAAGGTATACGCTGTCAATGGATCGTAGTGTGCATCGGTGAAACAACCTACTGTACTTATGAAGGTATCATAAGTAAAATTATAATCTTTTTCGTGGTTTGATGCTGTTTGGATAGAAATTGAGTGCTGGTTGGTAGCGACAGCGTTACCATTTATTGATGGTCGTTTTCGACTCGAGTTGAGAGTGAGATTCAGCTTTTTGTGAAAAAGTACAAATACTTTATGCATGTTGAGTTCTTTAACGTCCATATAAAGGAAGCGGCAATTCTTGCTCCTCTCATCGCTCAAAATAGCAAATGGGCAAACATAGCCTTCCACTGTTTGTGACTGGCATTGTTTCATTGGGTTTGGGTTTGCAATATTCTAAAGGAATTTGTTTCACAAATATCTGGGGGACTCGTGCTGATGAAGGTACAACGATTGACACAATCTTTTTCGTCTGGAATCTCGATCCGAGTATGCTCTTTATGCAATCTATCATCTATCTGTTTTCACAGAGGTTTCCCGAAAACTGATCAATCGCGATAGGCTTATCGCGTTGACTTCAACTTATCTAAATAAAGACTTGGCATCTAAAAAAAACATGGGACAGGAAAAATTAACTGGGTGAGGTAACATGCCAGCAATGGCTTGGGCTTATAGCGAAAGTGTTTGTTTCGAAATTTCTTTCCTTTCGGGTCTTTCATTTTCGTTTCAACTTCCATTAGAACTCACTTTACAATTTCATCTCCGTTTCTTTCGGTAGCCAAGTCTTTCAAAATTTTCATGAAAACACTCGGAACTACTCTGACCAAAATACAATGCCGACCAGCACACGCACAATAAAAAATAAAACAAATGATGACAGAAGGAGGCAACCGGACTAATACTCTAGTGAAGCAACGTGTGACTACAAGACCATTATGGGTGATGTTGAGCAAGACAGCCAATATAAACGAAGGAAATTAGACAGCCAGAGCCAATCTCAAACATTTATGCATGAAGATGATCTTCACTCAAAACTTTGGCCAAAATGAGCAAAATTCTGACAATTTTGAGGATATCGAAGAAGAAGAGCACAATCCTGTCCAAAACACGCAAGACACGCACGATATGTGCGTGCTAATCAGATCATGAAGAATTGTTGTGACTTGCTTGAAAGTTTCATTCAACCTTATAACAATGCCAACTAACAACAATTGTACATGGAATGGGCATATAACCATTCTCGTTATGCGGATAATTGCTGCTTTAACATCATCCGGTAGGTGCACTCTCTTCTTCTTTTTTGCTGGCTGCTCCTGCTCTTCTTCATCCGACTCTATATCTGTTCCTGAGGAGTCTACATCACAAACCTTTCTACTACGGCGACTACTTTTTTTGGAACTTGAATGTTGGCTACAAGGACGTGGTGATGGTGAACGTGATCTTGACCTTCTACGAGATGAACGTCTGTCATCATGTTCTGATGGCGAACGACGTGGAGATGGGGCGCGCTTAGAAGATCCTGAGCTATGATGTGGTTCTTGACTAGCATGGCTGTGTGTTGCAGAGCTAGATTGACTTGAGTGTGACAATCTCAACCTGTGTTGAGGATCTTGACGTCTTTCATGGTGGCCGTCGCGTTGAGGTAATGGAGATCTGTGACGGGCTGATATTAAAGAAGGAGATAGAGGTTCGGAGTTGCGCAGTGCTCGTTCGCTCTGCCTTCTCCTCGTCCTCCTGTGCTAGTCTGTTGAAAATTGTTTGCGGTGATTCAGGACGATCATATTCAAAGTAATCATCTGAATCATATGGTGCAACAGGTGACTCTGGTACTTGACTTCCTCTATGAACCATTTTTGTTTTGAAATAATTCAAAGTATTGCAAGTTTATAAAGTACTGCTCAGTTCCTGAGTTCCAACATTCCAAATTCCAACATTCCGTACTTACTTGATTTCGAGCATGTACATTACATGTTTTTGGTTTGTTTGTGGATAAAATGGACTCAACCCAAAATCAAAGATATTCTACTATGCGCTGTGCTTCATGAATTGACAACATTAAAGGCTGATGCTGCACAAATTGAAAACCCTTTGTTCATACAAAAAGCCGCAACATACACCGGAAAAGGAAAAGGCAGAGGCAAGGGAGAGAGGAAACATACCGTGCATTTTGACCGATACATTGTTGCTTTTGAAACAGGCTTTCCTGCCTCAATGCACGATCTAACCCAATCATTTTATAGTCATACCATTTGCAACGCCATTGGAACAGATTTTGCACTTACAGATTCTGCTTACAGTGGTCTGGATTTTGTTGTTGCTGGTTACAAGCCTTCTCGACTTGGTGATCATGGAAACAGTTTGTTTGACCGTATTTCAAGGGATGAACAAAAGATTATAGAGCACATCAACAGTCACTTTAAAAGGTGCAAGTCAGTCAGCAAGAGGAGGGCAAATGAACATTCTGTCCCATTGCATATTCGATGTGTTACTATGGAATTTTAGAAGAACATTCCTGTTAAGAAGCCATTCTCAGTGCTGAGAAAAATTTCCACTATTTTTAATGGAAACCTCTTACTCCATCTGGCACACGCGTTGCGCTACCCATGCCTTAAAATCTGCCAAATCTGGCAGGCCTTGAGCTGTATAGAGTTCTTTATAAAACTGTAAATAATTTCTAATAAATGATGATGATGATCAAGCAATGAAAAGCAGTTACGTGCCTTCATTTGATGAGGTGTTGAAATGAAAACATCCCAACCGACAATTCTAATGTGTAGTTTTTGATGCTCTAATTTGATTTTTTATCCAAATTCATCACTTGGAGTGAATACCATTGATGATTCTTATAGTTTCTCAAATGGTCCTGTTGGATACTTCACTTTTACTTGATGGTAAAGGTCTCAACACCAAGTCAACCAACCACACATGTCCTAATAAAGCTTTTTGCAGAATGCAATTTATATTAAAAAAGTACAATTTTAAAAGAGCGTGTAGCGAATTTATGGACGATGTAAAAATAAAGCAATGTATTACAAATAAGAGGTTTTAGTTAATGCATGTGTTGTATAACTATCTAAACATGCATAATACTACCGCTAAACCTATCAAATCCATTAAAGAACAGACATTGCTGTGATGCCATACACTCAAACACATTCACCTGGAGTTATAGTAGCTTAGAAGGCAATGATCCTCAATGATGGTCAAATAATGAAGAAGCAATCCTATGCCTCCATTGGAGTGGTGAAATGACTGTGTTGACTATAAATTTTGTGAATAATTTATTCATTTTTTATTAGGGATATATTGCTTCTAAATATTGAGACAACTCAGTCCCTTTAGCAGCTTTTGCATTAGTTTAAAGTGCATCTTGTATGTTAATCAAGTCTTTAATTTTGTACAATTATAGTTCCACTTTGATAGTGTACTTTTTTTATAGATTGATAAAAATAGACAAAATGTAGTAACTGTAAGTAAAATTCTTTATTAATAGAACTGATGCATTATGTGCAAAAATAAAATCAACCTCAATTTAATGCGAGTTGAATGTTAACTGCTTGGTAGTGGTTCTTCTCATAATAAGTCCTTTAGTATAATTGTGGTTACAGTGGTTTTTTCCATTACGATCTATATTGAAAGTAATGTCTCCAAGCCATAGAACTAAAATGTCTTCAAACTTCCACACTTAACAGATTATCATTCTCTAAATTATAACAACTGCAGTTACTTTGTTTTGGCTGTATAACAAACAACCTCTTATGAATTTCTTTTCTTCTTGGTTTTATTTCAATTTTGTGTGGATTATAAATAGCACAGCTAGATTATTAAGAATTTGTAGCGCGATATACTCTCAGGTGTTTTGTTGTTCAGGCCCTTGATTATCATCTTGAGTGTTTGATTGTGGGGCATTTGCGTCCATAAAAATTATTATTATATTATTATTATAATATTTAATTGGTTAAATATAATTTATTTATTTATTTATACAGACGTCTGTAGACGTAGTATGTCTTCTTGCCCTTGCTCATATTAAACAAATTTGTTTTAACAAGCACAAACAATTGTTTTGTTGTGAACAAAAACAAGACAGGATAAATCTGATATTGACATGATTAAGCGATTTGTTTTTGTTTTGTAATTTCACAGTTTATTGAGTTTGACAATATTTTTTTATTGTCCTTATTTAGTAGCACTTTGCAGTAAAATCTCCTGCGGATAAATTTCCAGCATTCTCCGGTTATAGAGCCGCGAATTCCAATCTACAGATGTTTTCTTGGGTTGAAATTATATTCTGTTATATGGTTAGAGTCGTCAAAGAAAATTGGTAGGTTGTGGATGTTGTGTTTTTCCAAAGTTTGTTGTATATTCTGCGCTGCTTCTTTGAAGAAATGTTTAGATTGATGGCAGTCACTGGCTTTTTTTTGTATAAATCGCATTCTGCGAAAAGCTTTATTAGAATAAATTTACATATTTATAAATGACTCTATACAGCCGAAGGCCCGCCTAGCTTGGCGGATTTGATGGCGTGTGTTGCGCAACACGCGTGCCAGATGGAGTAAGAGGTCTCCATCAAAATGGTTGATATCTTCTTCAACACTTGGAGTGGCTTTTTGACTGGTATCTTACTAGAAAAACGCTTAACTACATCCATACTAGTGTAACTAAGTAGACTAGCATAAATAGTAGCTTTACGCTTGTCAGTCATAAGATGTTCGTCAAAATCAAAACCACTCTGGTACAGTGTAAATGGAAGACCCCATAATTTAAATGAGCCTTTTATAAGTGAACCTGGCAGCATGTTGCTGCGAATCAGTTCATTAATTGATCGCATTGCATCATATGTGTATGGCAAGTTTCTGTGACAATTTAAAAGAACATAGGATTGGTCCTCATGTTGCAAACAACACCTTGGGCATTTGGTGTTGATTATTTGATTCTTGTCGTCCCAATACTGCATTTTAGAGAGTGTGCAGAGTTGATTGGAATGGAGACAGAGGAGGAAGATCTGTTTGGGTCGCGACATAAGGTTGGTGTTGACGCTGGCTTTGATATTATATTCATCATGGAGAATATTGGCAGTCACTGGCTTTATGAATTATTGTGAATTCTTGATCGCAATCTGGGCATTTTAAAGTCTGTTTTTTACATGATTAATCTATCAAGTCTAGCTTTGATCAGATTTTTACTGTGCTTGTTTGGTAGTTTGGTGTTCCAAATATCTTTGGTGTATACAGAATTACCCAATACTTGTTTAATTGCAGGTTTATATTCATATACAATCTCTCTAATTTCTCTTTCATTAGTTCATTTTGTATACGTGTGTGTACAATTTTTTGGATATTGAAACATAGGTGCCCTTTATAGGTCCAGAAGAAATCTTTGTAGAACTTTCTAATAATAAAAATTAGATCTAATTCCTTCCCATTTTCCCTTCCATCCGCACAAATCTCATCGGCTTTGATGTTATATTCCCAATCTGAATGACCCCTAATCCAACTAAGAGTTACTTTAATGTTCTTCTTTCTTGCAATATTCCAAAATACTTTCCCAAGCAACCCGCATTCTTTTGTATTCTCCTTCATTCTACTAGCTGTTTGGTTGTCAACTTTTATGACTAGTTTTGAATTTTTCAGAGTGTTTAACGCAGTAATGACTGCCGTCGCCATCTCGGCTAGTGTAGAGCTGGTTGTTCCAGGGATATTGAAACTGACTGCGCCTAATTCGACATTGAGGGCATCCGCAAAGGGTTGTCTCTTATGCATTGAAGAAATTGCAACAAGCAAATATAGACTGAAGAAAATTCAAATTTTTATTTGGTTGATGTAATAACCAAAATAAACAACACGAAAGAGCACTTCTTTAAATTTTTCAACGCATACAAGATCCTGGCAGAGACCTCAAAGACATTTAACATCGCAAATTTGAACAACAATGAGGTGAGATTCTTCGTTGATGATGATCAATATAAGAGTGCCATCTCTAACCAAGGTGCACTCATCAAATGGCTAATAACCAAGTACAATCTCACCGGTGAATCAAACAAGAAGACCAAAATCACAGCAACAGAAGAAATGTCCAAAACTGGTAAACCCTACACTTTGGGTCGCTTGACACTGTGCAAACCCGAAAATAAGGCGAAGCTTGAGGGTCAGGTAGCTCATAATTCCCAGTTGGACATTAAAATGACCTTCTGGAAAAAAAGAATGATCAACAACAACAACAAAAACAAAAACAACAACAACAACTACATCAACAACAACAAAAACTCCAATATACAGGAAAATGAAGAGTTCATTAGTCTTGTGAACAGAGTGGGGGACTTGGATAGGGTTAGGTGAAATCAAAGCCGCAGAACTGGAGACCAGAAAGTCGAAAAGGTTGTTAGGGAGGTTGCCAAAGTCAGAACCACCCTTCAGGCGCGTATGGACAAGAGCAACGCGCTGTCAGCCCAATTACTAGCCGCTTTAGGCAAGTTTAACGGGCCAAACGGAGCCAATCAGGCAAAGTTTGCTCAGGATGAGGAAGAGGCAACCGGGGATGGGAGTGAGATTCCCAAAGGATCATCAAAGAGACCAAAGAGCAGCAGAGATGACAATGAGTACACTCCAGACAGCGACAATAATGATGTGGATATGTCAATCAATGAGGTGCCAAAAAGAAGCAAGCTCTGAAAAATATATCATGGCAATGAACATCTGCTGAGAGAGTCGATCATTCCATTGTTGAGTGCAGCTGCTAGATCAGCGGTGCTTGCTCCTCTTAGAAAGCCTCTTTGATTTGGGGATTGTATTTTCATTGTTCCAATTGCGTTAGTTAATCTATTGTTGTAGATCCTTGTGAAGAGTCTATATATGAGCGGCAGGACTGCAATAGGTCGGTAGTTTATGATGTCTAGTCACCCTTTATAATTTTCAGTTTTTAGAATCAGGGCTACGTATGCCTTTTTGCAATCTGACGGTAGTGTTTCGCGTCCACATAAGATATTGGTGAAGGAGTCGCATAATACTTTTATGGTGAACGGCCTGGATTTAAGAATTAGATCTTTTGAAATATTCCAACCATCCATTCCTGAAGTATTTGTACCGCTTTTACAAAGTGCTACTAAATAAAATAAAATAAAATAAAACGGTATACTTTATTAAACTTTGGTGATGAGTCACTAGTAACTCTTGTCTTTGTCGGGGATATGCATGACCCGTTCACCCCTTCTCCTTGCAGTCTCTGGCAGTCGGAAACGAACCAGGAGATAGTGACTACATTTTGAAAGGACCGCACAATCGCCAAATCAACTACTTTGCAAAAGACCCCTTCAAGACACAGGACAAAGAGAAAGAACAACCAACAAAAGAATACATCATCACATGCGAAATCAAAGGAAACAGAGGCCAAGCTGAAACACTCCTCAAAGAATTCCAATCCAAACACAACTGTGGCCCCCTCACCCTTCAAGACTCAGGAAAGAAGAAAACCTTAGTCTGCGAAGATATTAAGACCCTTATGATTATCACAGAAAAAGGAATCTTAAAATCCAAAGACATGAACTGCCACATCTAACTACAGGGCACCATCCCCATCAACCTCCAAACCGCCATAAAGGAATACAAAAAGGAAAACAAAATTGAAGAATCCCCAATTACCATAGACTCGGACCCTGACTCGCCAACTCATTCCGACTACTCAAGCTCCATCTCTACATCCTCCGTAAGAACTCTCCCCCGAAACTCAAAGAACCAAACCACAAATCAAACACCCTCACCCCCCCCCAAGGATACAACCACCCCATCACCCTCCTTATAACGTCTAAGAACTCCAACAGTGAAAGCTCAAAAAATCAAAGACAAATCCGACTCCGGCAATCAATCCTCCAAATCTTCCAAATCTTCCAACTCATCTGAAGGCAAAAGAAGAAGAAGAAAAAAGCAGAAAAAGAACAAAGGCAGCAAAAAAATGAAAGTGTCCCCCTCTACACCCCAGCTCACCATGAAGCAATATTTCCAGAGACGAGATTGAAAATCATGTTCATGGCATGATAGCGTTGATGAAAATAATTATCAACAAGTACAAAGCGGAGGAGCCTCTGGCCAATACAGGCCTGTTTGACCTGCTTTAAGCCTACCTTCGAGGAATAGTTGACCCCTGGTAATGATTAAAGCTGCCAGAGACCATTAGGAGAAGGGCGCAACGGCTATGCACATCCCCGTCGACTACATAAAGTTCTAACCTACTTTAAAAAATCCTCCAATAAATTTATACCTTTTTTTATTTTTATTTTTTATTTGTTATTTCAAGGAATGATATTTTTCTATCGAGTTCCTGGAAAGTACTTTTAAAGAAGGACAAGACTAGAATGGTAATTTTTTTATTTGATTGAGAAAGTGTCTGTTTATTACCGTTATAAATGAACCAAATTAACTCTTCTTCGGTCCCAAAAAAAAGTTTCCTTCTATCGATGTATTTTATTGTCCTGAGTTCATACAACCCCACTTTGTCTCAGAAAATATGTATGTGGGCATCGATGCCCCTGCTTGAACACCAAGGGGTGGAGAATTGACCTTTCACTAATTTGGTAGAGGAAAACAAATTTGGAATTAAATTTTATATATTTATAAATTATCGCAGATATAATAAATGACATTTATTTACTATGGAATATAGAAACATTGTACGCTGTTTGTTTAGTGTCATTTAAAAACCAACGACCAGTTTACCAGTACCATAACTTTATATTGAGAACAAAATAAATGGATAAAGAAGAAAATTGTAGATAAGTAACCAAGTATACATCTCTGTAGTTGTGATTCCTATCTTTGTTGACTTGAAAGGGTTGGCATGGATAGGACCATTGAGAACGACTCTTGACCTCTGATGCAGCTGTTGCGTTGGAAGTCACTAATGCTGTAATTCCCCCCTCTACTGAGAATATGCAAAACAGTAGTGACAGAGAATGTGTACTTATGTTTTACTGTTACAGTTTAGACATGTGTGAAAGGAACATTTTTTGGATAGAAGAGTTAAAAGATACGTTTGTATTGGTGGTATGACATGAAGCATTTGGCATGTAATTTTACTTTGCACCCTGGACAATAAAAGCTCGTTTTACTGTGCTTATTGGTACCGGCAATCTTGTTACAGTATTCACAGCGGCCGTCTTTCTTTGCTGGATGTGGGTGGTGCATATATCTTGCTGAGTGTTTGTGTAGATTTGCCCAAAGATTTTGAGCAAATAAGAACTTCTGTAGAAATTCGACTTGTGTTAGAGACATACATCTATCAGCATCCTTCTTGTTTGTTGCTTGGCTTGCTGTTTGATGTTTCCAAATGATCCATGCATTCACCAATGCTGTCTTGTAGCTGTGAAACATGAACGCACGTGTCCACTTGTTCTTGTGGTGAGGAAAAGGAAGGTAGGCATTGATCCATGCATCTGCTTTATCGACTGACAACATACACTGATTGTAATCATGTGCAACTGATGGCTTTTCTGACTTTTCACCTTTGTGCGACCCAGAAGAGGAGTGATTAGAAAGAAAGTTGCATCTTTTGCTATCACAATAAGAGTATGCAGCCAGCTCATCCTTGTAATTCAAGAACGTATACTGTCTACTTTCAACTGTTTCTTCAAGCTTGTTTTGCATACCACGTGAGAACAGCCAAGTAGGTCTATTACCTCGGACAGTACATGTATGAAGTACATTCATTTCACAAAGCTTCAAAGACAGATCTAGTGATGAGTAGTAATTGTCAAAATATAAAACATAACTTTGACCATTGTCTTTTGGAAGATCCTCAGCAAAGTCCACAACAATTGATTTTACATCTGTTTTGCGACATGATGCAGCTCCTCTATAAAAA
>JAOPGA020000276.1:0-20862 GCA_026419775.2 Acrasis kona
CTTATTCAAAGGGTGCCTCCCTAGAGTGTTAATCATGTCTCCACTTTTTGGAATTACATTGACAGTATATGAGTTGTTGCAAAATTTTCTTGGAATAAACAAAGTTTAATTAGCGCTTTACTTTTTAACTGCCTAGACTTTTAAATTGAAAACAACATTGGAGGTGTTTCAGCATGTTGATTGACTACTCTCGATTTATCAAATAATAACAGCTTTGTAACAATCTTTTTATATAAAAAAAATGAACGCAATAAACAACCTCAAAGAGGAGGAGCTTTACGCCGATCACCTTGTTAACGCAGAAGTTAGGGAGGAATCGTCAGATAAGCATCATCCAGAGCAGAAGCATCACGATGGCCAAGAGAAGGAGCACTACAATTCAGAGCAGAATCATCCAGTTACAAAAAGAGAGGAAGCAGGGGCTAACGTCATACCATTACATCAAAAATAAATTAAATATTGTAGTATTAGCCACCCGGATTTGCTTATATTTATACTCAACATGATAAGTATTTTTGTAATTTATATTATGTACAATTATTTAGTATCTCTCTCTAGTGTGTAGATATTCCATCTCTGGTTCCCGCTCCATTATATAGCTGAAGAGCTCGTCATTAGTAATTTTTGGAGAATCTATTTGTTGTTTTGTGCTATTCTTATTTACAGATATGGGTGCTATAACTCTCTTCGCACGAGGGCCTTTTGACTGCTTTACATGTACCTTTGTGATGTTGTTCAGCCTCTTGTAATGTAGAAAAATAGGCTTTTTAGTACACTTGAACTGAAGTGGCTCCTTTGTCCCACTTGCACAATGATTTATAACGGCTGCCCTCCACTTGAGTTCTGAATCCATTGTATCCCATTTTTCTCCATCAAAATACTCATGTTTAAGACGGTATTTCCTCAAAGATGGTATTTCGTGACCAAGTAGTAGTTGAACTTCGGTAAGTTCCATTTCATGTAGTATCCTAATTTGACCAACTACGTTGTCTGGCATTACTGTGTAACGAATAAACATGGGTTTCGAGGTTGTAGAATTCATTAGATTTCCCATTTCTTTAATCATTCGGTGTGTAGTTTCATCGTATTATATATGCGGGTCTTCGCTGGAAGATTCTAATTGACCAAGCATATTCACAATAAGCCAACGTTCAACTAGAACTTACGTGTATTTTCAATAAAAGAGTTAAAATATAGATGATGAACGAGAAATAGAAAAGGAGTCACTATAAAATTAAAGAGGAAAGGAAAGATTCCACGGTTCATCAAACAATTCGTTTGTTGGAAGTTAGAGTGGGATGGTGTGCCAAGTGGAAGAGGCCGTGTGGTGGTATGTTCAATTTTTAAAGCGAATGTCAAAAAGTATGCAATCTCTTGTGCAACAAGTATAACGAATACATTGTCTAATCTGTACCAATTGCGAGCGTTCATGTTGCAAACTTTAATACCTGCAGAGTCACAAACGTGGTAGAATATGGATGTTACTAGACTCATAAATTTAATAATACCCTCAACATACGCCCCTTTTCTAATAATACCAATAGTGGTGGAACGGCTGTGAGATTAGTAACGAACACAAAGAGGACCTCCACAATCTCGTCATTTGGTAGGTCGCTTGACTCTTGTGTCAAATTATAAATCGCATCCAAGAAGAATACTGCTCCTGTCAAAAAAGGATTGAGTAAAGGAAGGCAGTCTCCGTCGAATATACAACCAATCTAAAAATTGTGTTTTCAGATCCAATAGGTTGCGTCCGGAAAAGCACAACAATTGGATACAGCCTTTGTATATGTTCATATTGATTTAAACTTTGATAATAAAAAGTAAATTAATTAAATTTATAGTTTGTATTTTATGATTGTTGAGACATCTCTTCATCTTGGGTTTGAGGTCTACCAGATACTAAGAATTGGTTAAAGGTTGTATGTATGAGCACTTACAAGCAAAAGGTGGGGGATTGGCCTTCCCGCGAATAAGCATAACCATGACAAACACGGCGATAGCGATTGAGCCAACGCTAATTATGGCCGCCACACTAGCACTTCCCCAAGTGGACTTAGCTTTTATTACTTCTGGTGGAACAGTGATCGGTAATGTTGTATTGCCTACTTGTTGGTAGGACAATCCAATGGCCAATAAAAGTGTGGTTGCTAGGACGATCTGTGAAGACAACTTGTTCATTTTGTAGCTTACAATTTTAAAAATGAAAAGCACTGACATCTACGCACATAGCCGCCTGGGCGGCTCTATGCACGTAATAAAAAAAAACAGCGTCAGTAAACCGATAACAGATTCGATCTTTGATCGAGTGATATATGAATTGGACTTCAATCGTGTTTATCCTGGAGACTTTATAATAGTCGTTGAGGCGAACTGGATTGAATTCGTTAGGAAGACAATGAAAGAAAGATTAATTCTTGAAGGGTTTCCAGATGCAAACTTCAGAGTCATGACGATACATCGACTTGCGAAAGAAACGTTGGAGATAGCTGGCCATGCATATAAAATTGCAGATGACGAAGAATTTGATGAGCTTTTAATCGCTTCAGTTAAAAATCATCAATCAAAATGCACTTTTCACAAAGATGCTTGTAATCACCTACTCGAGCAACTAGATGTCGTCAAGAACACACTACTAAACAATTACAGCGGACAAAATTTGGATTCGTGCTTAAGAAACATCATTTCAGAATACAAACAGCTCTGTGTGTCGTCACTTATTATACATATGGCACATTTAATTCCCGAAGCAACGGCTTCGATCAGAAACCATCAAGGACGCCGAAGCGAACATATTATCGTGGATAATTACCACAAATACGACCCCATACAAAGAACATTTTTGTTCGAGCTATTCAAAAGAATGCCCTTTACTTGCTTTACAACACACACAAAAGAAACTGACATACCGGAGAGAAAATTTAAACAATTCACAAAAATTGCAGAACCTCCATTCAAGTCGTTCGATCTAAGAAAGGTAACAAAGGATGAAAGTCCTACAAAAAAACAAAAAACAAGTCAAGGAAAAATCATTTCTTATAATGAAATTAGTTCTAGTGTTTATTCCATCTTGTGTACATGTTCTTGTGGCCGTTTTATTGATGAAAAAGAAATTAGGTCCATGCGTAGTGAATTGTTGTGTTATACGTGTAACTCTTGTCTTAAACCTCAAATAATTATTAACAAAAATGTCATCTATAATTTATATGATGTTGATTATGTTTGGGAAAAGTATATGCATTACCTTGAAGATGCCATGCATCATTTCTCAGAGCATGAATTGTTCACGGTAAATCCCGAACTGTACTGGAGCATTAAATTCTGGTTGTTTCCTTACGAAAAACATATACCGCATACTTTTAATAAAAGAAAATTGAGTAATGTTCCGACGAAATTTGCTGGGTTGTGTTTGCTGCCTTATGTTGATACTTATAAAAAATATTTGACCAAAGTTGAGAAGCCTTCCACCATTCCAAAGCCGCAAGAAGTTTCTACACAAACCGCAAAGATGAAGGGTGCCCAATTGTTTTTTGGTTCTGAACAAGTATGTATTGGTGATTTTGTAAAAATAAAAGCTGATGGTCAACCTTATCACATTGTGAGGGTTGAATCAATTTATTGCTCTGCGTTTAAAATTTATGGAAAAAGATTCAAAAGACACATTGATGTCTTGAAAGCTTACAACAATTTCGAGTATGAAAACAATCCAAATTTCATTTCAGATGCAGACATTGCGTTAAAAAATTACATGTGTAAGGACGAAAGAGAACTATACTACTGTGATGAAGAAACTGTATGTTTTAAGAATTGTTCAAATTTAATTGTTTTTCTCAGAGTTATGACATTGTGTACATTACCGGCAAATGTCAAGTCTTGTTTATAAACGACATTCGTCGCTTCCAGCCCTTTAGTGACAAAAAGGACATACTTTACTGCAGGTAAGTATAAAACAACCTCAAGTCAGTCCGTTAATTAGTAGGTTTATGGTTACAGACAACGGTCTTAGTCCAGTACCAGAACCACTTCTCTTGTCAACAATCCAATCTCTTCCAAAAGTATTTGATTTTTGTAAGAGCGATTTTATGTCCTTCATTCCCACACGTAGACCAAAAGTCATGGATGTTTTTAGTGGCTGTGGCGGTTTGAGTATCGGGTTCGAACAAGAAGGGTGTGATATGGCTTATGCAGTGGACATTGATAGCGAGGCTGCAAAAACATATAGAAAAAACTTTCCAACTGTGAGAACAGTTAATTGTGATCTTAATGACTACCTCACCTATACAATGTGTAGTCATGACTTGCATCTACAATACGTGGATCACATAAAGACCATTCCGTCAACTCCAAATGTAATTATCAACTCTATACGCACTAAAGATGGGTATGTATGCTTGTGTTCATGTGTCTTCTTAACATTAAAGCGTGCACCAATTTCTTGTACAAAGGAACTGGTTGACTGCCAGAGAAATCAACGATGAAGGTAGTATTGCATACTTCATCAAAAGTGCTTTTGGTAAGTACCCTAGGCCTCGAGAAATCGATCTAATTATGGGTGGACCGCCTTGTCAAGGTTTTTCTGGTTAGTTAAAAAAAATTAATTTGAAAATTAATTTTTAAAATAGATTTGAATCGTCATAAAAATGTCTTGACCATGGAAAATCAGAAAAATTCGATGATGTTGGTGATGTTGGCCTTAATTGATTTTTTGAAACCAAATTATGTTCTAATTGAGAATGTTCCTCCAATGTTGGCCACTAATGCCCCCTTGATTGTAAAAAAATATTTACAACAAATGGGCTACTCTATATCTATTGATGAATTAAACGCAAGGCATTTTGGTCTGCCACAAGGTCGCTCCAGAATATTCTTCTGGGCAGCATTGAAAGGAAATCCCATTCCTAATCCTCCTGAACAAATTTATGCAGCGAAAATTGTGACGAAAACACAAGAAAATTATAGGTACCTATTGCGTGCTCATCCTGGTCGAAGTTGTGCTGGTTTATTCCCCGAGACTACAATTAGAGATATCTTTACGGACCTGCCGAAATTTGATTGTAGTAACAATGAAAAAAGTAACAAAAATAAAGTTAAAAAATATAGATTTGCGCCGATGAATACTCATCAGGCGAGATTTAGGGGTATTTCCATTACAAATGTTAATAATAATGATGCCTTGACTATGCATAAGACTTTTGATAAATGTAAAGACACTACACTAAAATTAATCCGTGCACTTCCTAGAAGGCCAGGGGCCTCCGCATACACTGATTTGAATACGAGTATGTGGCGTCTCATCCGAAAGGGTTATTATAATTGTAAGGGTAAGAAAGACAAAGTGATCCGAAGAATGATTTGGGGAAAGCATATTGGCACCCTAGTCACCAGGCCAGACATCTTCTGGTCCTCTGTGCTGCATCCTGTCCAAAATAGAGCTCTATCCGTTAGGGAAGCCGCTAGGTGTCAAGGCATTCCTGATCGTTTTACGTTTACAGGTGAGCATACCGATTGTTATAAGCAAGTCGGTAACGCAGTTGCCGTCAATGTCAGTCGTGCAATTGCAAAAGAATTCAAGAAAGCATGGTGCTCTAGTAATGGTGGTAGAGTTGAGGGTACAAGTCAGTTAGTTAGAAAATACGGGTGGCTGGATAGTACGCAACTTGATGTTCAAGCAGCAGAGCAGCATTTGAACGACATATTAGAGCCTTTGGAAGAATTCAAAGACCCTGACTTTAAAAAGGTTGCCAAGAATAGTGTAGTGAACAAAAGAAGTGTTGACAGATTTTTAAAGGGAGGTGGCCAAGGCTACTCTCAGACGACTAGGACTCCGCTTGAGAATGCCATTAATACTCAAACATTGACTCAAATGAAAAGGAAGAAGAGAAACTTCATTAGAAGTCAAACCCAACAGACCAGTTCATATGTTTTATTATAAAAATGGTTCTAAGATTGACTTGTTGTTAGTCCGCATAAATAATTCGCTCACTTCTTTTTCTTGCTGTATTTTATCAACCTACGATACCCACCGATAAAGAAAATATTCGATGATATTTTTATGACATTAAAAAATAAGTATTGACCGGGGTACTCGAATTGGTAATTACTGTTTATTTCAATAATTGAAAGTGAAAAAAATGACCAGCAACTGATTGCAGCGTATTCGGTTACTTAAAATTAGTACGATGCTATTGTTAAACTCATCAATCTTCTTCAGATACAGGCAATACGAATCCTATTGATTTGCACCAAAACAGGTCAATGTCAAATGTCGCATGTTAATTGGTAGGTACAAAAGGTTTTCTTTTTGCTCAACTACTAAAACACAAAAAGACAAGCACAGCGCCGTTATAACTGAATCATAGAATGGCCGGACCAGGGAGAGACTCACAAACTACACTCGCGAGCTTGGTTACACAAGTCACAAAGGTACCAACTTATGAGGCATATAATGATGAAGGGACCCCTAACTCCGTAACCACTGATTCAACATACATTACTCCACACACCCCAAGTACACCAGGAACACACCTATCAAATATACCAAAAACTTCCTCCATCGCTAATAGAAATAGTGCAAACTCACCTGTTGGTGTTGGCTCCACAGTCGGAGTAAGCACAACACCAGCTGCGAGTAGCAACAATCTTCTAGAAGTGATTATCAAATCCTTGACCTCATGCTTCACTAAAAGTTCAACACAAACTAGTGTTTCTACTACCAACCCTCCAAAACCATCTACTTCTACCCAACCTGTACTACAAAAGAAGCCTTCAACAAGAGTAATATCCCAAGGTTTACTTCCGGAGCAACTGCCACAACATAAAGGGAAGAAAACACTAGTGCTTGACTTGGATGAGACCCTTGTCCATTCTTGCTTTACACACGTTCCAAACTCTGACTTTTACATCCCTATAGTCATCGAGGGAACTAAACACACTGTATACGTTCTCAAGCGTCCCTTCGTCGATGAGTTCTTGACAGAAATGGCAAAGATTTATGAGATCGTTATCTTCACAGCCAGTGTATCATTATATGCCAATCCTCTACTAGACTTACTAGACCCCAACAGAGTAATCACACACAGACTATTTAGAGAACACTGTACTTTTGTTGATGGACTCTATGTCAAGGATCTCAGTAAACTAGGAAGAGATGTAGATAGCACCATCATAGTAGATAATTCTAGAGTTTGTTACAAGTTTCAACCTCAAAATGCGATGCCAAGCATCACCTGGTTAGAAGATAAATCTGATAATCAGCTAGTAAGAATGATCCCATACTTGGTTAGAATCAAAGATGAACCACGCGTATACGATGTATTAAAAGAATTCCGGGAGAGCGAATCTAACTGGTCAGTTAACCAGTGGTAAGCCCTAAATAATTGTAATAAAATTTTTTGACATATGAAATGTTGATTTGATTGAATTCTTAACTAACCTTGAAAGTTGTAAGCAGAGATGTAGTTGACTGGCTGATTTAGATGTTGTCACATAAACATGTAAACTACTTATGTTTCTTATAATCTGAACGCTTGCCGAAAAGCTACCTAGGAAGAAGTAGTATTACAACACAAGCAGGGGCTACGAGTATATAAATTATTCAAATCAAATGGGATAGTGTGAGACTTCTAATCTTGATGTCGAGGGGCATACGATCGCAATAATGTACGTGTATAAATAGTTTCAAAAAAAACGTTAATAGTCCATACGTCATGATGTGTTACACAATTGAAGTGCAATACGTTTTAATGACCAAGGACAGCAAAGTAATGCCATCAAACAATTTGATGCCTGTTCAATTCATCAGTTCAACATCCAATCAATGTTCTAAAAAAACCGCTCCTTAACGTTATTTTTGCCTCGTGAAAACAATGTGTGCTAACGAAATTGCAAAGAGTCGATTTATTGACACGGTATTACATTCCTAAATGAATATATTTCAGAAATAACAAAGCTTGTTGCAACTATTACTGTTGTACTTACTAATAAAAAGGTGAACATTATGTCTTATATTACGATGTATGGTTGACTTTACTTCTGCTTTTACAATGCTGAATGGTACATTTTTAGGAAGTTCCAAACACTTTAGCGACAACGTTTTTATATCATAACTGTGCACGGATAGTCTTTACGTGGAAGAGATCCAAATTCAACAGAAGAATCACAACAAAATGATTGAATCAACACCCGACTACCAAAAGCAGTTCTAATTATCACAAATATTATTCTTGTTCAAGAAAGAAACAATGGAAGTGATAACTCTCTCACTTCATTATCTTGTTGCACAACTAGTACAAAATTCTATTACGTAAGTTTTGTTTCATGAAAGTACCAACAATTTAAGAGAACAAGACGATGAGGAAGAAGAGGAGGACCAAATGGATGAGCAGCATAGTGCTCCAGTGAAAGAAGACTCAAAGATTGATGGAAACAAATCTAATGCTACGATAATGCAAGTCAAGCAAGTGCCTAGCGAACAAAATTCAGATAAAAATTTGAAATGTGAACCACCTTCAATTATAATACAAAAAGAAGATCTACCGAACTGTGCACCACCTCCACCTCCGCCACCTCCACCAATGTTAGGTGCAGGGCCTCCACCTCCACCTCCGCCACTCGGTGGTGGCCTTCCACCAATGGGCATGAATTCATCTCTTCCATCTTTGCCCACTAAGAAGCCTACCAAAGTTGTTAGGTCTTTTTTCTTTGAACCACTTTCAAAAAACCCAAATGACCTCAAGGAAACAATTTTTATAAAAAAAAACATTGCTTTGGATTCGAATGATATACTTGATACCCTCGATGCAGACATGTTAGAGAATATGTTTGCCGCAAATGCGAATGTATCAAAAGTTGATGCGGCACCCGCTGTGCCAAAGAAAAATTACATTTCTGTAATTGAAGACTCTAATAGGTCTCATGCAATATCTCTTCGTCTTGGTTCTCTAAAAAACCAAGGTTTATCTGTAGATAAAATTGCGGCAGCTGTTCTTTCCATGGACGACTCTGTATTAGAAGAGGGTGCATTAGAAAGCTTAGCAGTAATCTCTCCGACAAATGAAGAATTGACCACTCTAAGAAATCTAGGTGATGTGGATCATGGTGTACTGCAGGAACCTGAACAATTGTTTTTTAAACTAATAAATCTAAATAACATACCGGCCCGTTTGACGTGCTGGCTTTTCACTCTTCGTTTCGATAAATCATTATCTCGAATGGATGAATCCATAGAGATTATCTTGAGTGCATGTGTAGAGGTGGGCGAAAGTAAAAAGTGGCTGAGTATTCTAAGTCTGATCCTCACTGTTGGTAACTACATGAATGGTGGGAAGAAGGGAAAGAATTACGGGTTTAAACTTTCTAGTCTGGTTCGGTTAAACGATACAAAAGCAACGGATGGTTCGCATTCCACTTTGCTTCAGTTCTTAGTCCAATGGGTCGAAAAATCTCATCCTCATCTGTTGGATGTCGATTCCGAGTTGACTAATGTCAGCAGCGCTTGTAAAACCATTTTGAGTTCAATAAAAGAAGACGCATCAAAAGCTAGAGAGGGCGTCAATCTAATTAACGAGCAAGTCAGATCAATCAACAACAGCAATTCATGCTCAGAGTTTGAAACCTTGTTTAAAAATAAGATGGTGTCATTTAACCAGTCTGCTTCTGATCGATTAAAACTAGTTGAGAACAAAATCACTTCATCTCAAGAGAAACTGTGCAATCTTGCTAAACTGTACAATGAATCTGAACAAGAAATCCTTGCAGAGCCAGACAAGTTCTTCCAACACATTGATAACTTTGTCCAACTGTTCAAGCAGTGTATATCAAATCTAAATGAGAAGAGAAAGATCGAGGAGCAGAAATTGTTGAGAAGGAGTAGGGCTTCATTCAGGTTCAGTAAAGCGCTTGACGATGAAAATGGTGATGCTTGGAAGAAACTGATGTCTGACATTTCGACATTCGATGATGTGACAAAATAAATGAAAACTACCTTACTGAGCGAAATTTGATTCTTTTAATTCTGTTCACCGTTGCACTTCTAATTATATCCTGTCGTCAATCACTAACAAACATTTCATGCCCTCTAACCCTTCAACGAGAACTATCACTCTGATATCAATATGGATTTGCAACGTAATAAAAGTTAAGGAAACTAATCTTGGATTAAATGTGATTTCTGGCTTCCTCCGAAGTCTTAGTGGTGCGTTTATCTCACAAAGTCAAAGTTAACTTTTTAGGAGGAATAAATTTGTGCATGTTGTTGTCCAAGGTTAGAGGGAAGTCGGTACCTGTGAACAAAAATATCGGCACCTCACAAATTAATAATGCAATTCAAGAGAAGGAAAACATTAGTAATTTCTTGAAAGGTTGTAAAGAGATAGTAGGCGAAGAATTGGTCCCGAATCAAGTAGATCTTAATTACGATTCTGCATGAATACAATGAGAGTGAATGGATTTGCGTTGAAACACTTTCAAAACTGGTTGACCTTCTAGTCGCTCTGTCTGAACATGCTAAAAAAGAGGTCATTATGGTAGGCAGAGTTTGTTTGTACTTTATTCACGTAATCTAGGAGAGGACCTGATTTAGACCTTAACACGGAGGAGCAACAAATAGCAAAATCCCCAAGAAATGTCACAGCAGAAACATTGGAGTTTGACATGAGTTCTTCAAGAGAGGCTTTGCTTAAACAACTAAATGAGGAGATGTCACAGTTTGAAAACGAACAAATGGCCAAAGCGAACGAGTATTGTAGAAAATTCGAGTGCGACCAAACAAACAAAACCATGGAGCACGCCAAGGACGAGAGAATCAGACTTTTACAAGAACTTGAAATATCCAAACTCAACATGAGCGAAGAAGTTGAAATTGAAGTCGCAACAAAAAAATCAAGGTTAACAAAACGAATAGTAGAAACATTCGACGAGGACGAATACGAAAAGACCCTACTAGAAACCAACGAATTAAATCCCTCAGAGTTTGAAAATCAATTAAAGGCCTTACAAGAAGAGCAAATCAAACTCAATGAAGAATTAAAACTTCTTGGCGAGAAAAAGAGACAAGAAAAGGAAACCATTGGAAATTACCTGCGTGAAGACATTTCACAATCGAAATCCTCTTTGGAACAAGCTAAAAAAGAAAGAGATTTGGTGTATGCGATGGAAAATCAAATCAAAGAAAAAATCAAACAAACCATGAGAGATTACATCATAAGAGCAGAACTCGCCGCTCAATTAGACGCACCAGTCGTACTCGCACCTTCGGACGTTAAAATCTTGGTTTCACCTCGTAATGGATCCATCACATCAACAACAACATCTACACCACCACCACAACAACAACAATACATTAAACAAGAAGTTGTATTTTCGACAGAAGATGAAGAAATTTACTCATCAGATAGCGACGACGATTCTGTATACATTCAAAATCCACAAATGAGAGACATTGCAGAAGAAACAATTTCTGACGAAGAATATGAAGACGAAGAGGACGATCGAGAAGAGAATGCAATCGCTACATTAGAAATGCCCCGAGCTGATTTACGTAAAAGAAGCACATCGACTTATATTGTGAGACGTACCAGTAGGACTTATGCATTCAGACAATCATTCCTCGTTCCAAACAAGATGCGAAGTCAATCCGATGCCGAACAACAATCCAAATCTAAACAATCAAATCAAATTACATTTGATTTGGAACCTACATCTGATCAATCATCCGAATCGACAGATTTGAAATTGCCATCTGATGAGAATATGATACACTCTGCAGAACATGTTCGTGTAGAGCATGATGATACTACGGAGAGTAGTGCTGGTGAACAAGAAGGGGCACAAGAACCTTCAAATGTGGCCCCTCCAACGCCCTTAAAAACCCTTCCGCCAGTTCCTTCTCGTAAATCACTACCTGCATTACCCTCCAATCCATCCACGTCGACATCGCCTTCATTACTGCCTGCTCCTCCTAAAAAGGCGTTGCCTTCTCTTCCTACGAAGAGGTTATTAAAGAGTCAAATTGATATTTTACTGGATGACCCTCAAGCAAGGGCTATTTTACAAGAGTATGCTATCGAAGGTTTCTGTGCTGAAAGTATCATGTGTTGGACAGATATTCAATATTATAAAAGACTTTATGGTAACGAACTTCGTTACAAAAAAACCAAATTTATTTATGATCAATATTTGTGTCAAAAATCAGCTCCCTTGTTGTTGAATTTACCTAATTTTAAAAAATATAATGCTCCTATAGAAAAAATTTTATCTCTTGATTATCAAAGTGCTCAACCTGAAGTGTTTGATGGATTGTTTGATCGTTTAGAGAAGCAAGTAAAGATTGAAATGTTTGATCTGTTTTTGAGGTTCCAAAAGACTAGCCAATATAAGAAATTGCTAAAAACTATTCCTGAATTGCTGACTGCCACCCAAGCCTAATAACATAACAGTTATTTATTTTTTGTTTATTTTGTAACGAAAGGAGTGGTTATCATGTTGTTCTCTTCAATAAAATTTATTGTGAAAGACGCTTCATTACTGTTTTATTATATTGTGTCATCTGTCCCCCTGATATGTAATCTAGTTAGTTTTTATAAAGTGCCCACATTTATTTGGAAAAGCAACAGAGCAGAACAAGATAAGCGTGAATAAAACAGTTTTCTTCAAATCTTAAATGAATATTTTAGACCCTTAATTGCAAGTCCTCTGATTGTTGTAAATTCTAATACAAAAAGGGAGCCAAAATTACCCAAGAAAGGTGTGGTTTTGGTACCAATCTCGCACATCACATCAATGAAGGATTTTCAACACTCCCTAAAGCGTGCTAATACCGATTAGTATGATGCAGCTATAAAATCAAATGGAATTATGCTTTTCAATATAAAAATTTTTGAACAAGGCAAACATGTCACAGAGCACAGAAGTAATCCACTCCGGCAAATACTACCAAGTACTAAAAAGCGGCTCCGAACAAATCATAAAAACACACATCAGCGAGAGTGCCACCGCTGATCAAGCAGACAACTTGAGAAGAGAATATCAGATTGGTAACTATGCGAGTAACAACGCTAGCAGAGTTGTCAAGTTTAAAGAGTTAAGAGAGAACGTGGACGAAAAAAGCATTCAAGTGTCAATTTTAATGCAAGACATTGGTGCGAAGGACCTATACAAACAGATACCAACAAACGGATACCCCTTGGCAAAATTCTTACACATTGCTACTGAGTGTGCCTTGGGATTGCAAGAAATACATAACAATTGTGTGATTCATAAGGACGTCAAACCGTCAAACATGTTGTTCACGAAAGAGGAGAAGATTATTTATATCGATTTTGGAAGTGCCGCGACTTTTAGAGAGCAATCATTAATACCCGTATCTAAAAATCAAAGAGTGCACGGTACTGCAAAGTACATCTCACCAGTAAGTTCTACAACGATGCACTTTTATTAATTTCAATAGGAACAAACTGGAAGAACAAACATACAAATTGATTATAGAACTGACTTTTATAGTTTAGGTGTTACCTTTTATCAGCTCATCAGTGGAAAGTTACCATTTGAAACCTCTGACCTCGCCCAACTGTTGGTCAGTCATGTAACCAGACAGGCACCTGCACTACCCAACACAGTTCCATTAGTTGTATCCGACATCATTGAAAAGCTGATGAGGAAAGATCCCAACGATCGTTATCAATCTTGCTACGGGCTATTACGTGATTTAGAAAAATGTCAATCCTGTTTGGCGGCCAATCAGGCTATAGATAGATTCACATTAGCACAAGAAGATTTTGTCGACACTTTCCTTAGTACTAAGCTTTACGGAAGAGAGCAGGAGCTTAAGATATTAAAGTCAATTATTCATGATGTGTCTGAGACATCTAATACCCAGGTAGTAACAGTATCTGGTAGAAGTGGTGTCGGTAAATCGTATCTTGTTAGAGATTTGCAGTATGCTGTACAAAGAATGAAATGGTCACTTGTGTAGCGGTAAATATGAACAACTTGACAGTAACAGCTTGTACTCTGGTATTGTAGAAGCTATGAGAGATTTAACTAAACAAATTCTGGCGGAGGACGATGCAGAACTAGTGAAGTGGAAAACAATGATTGAACAAGCAGCAGGAAATAATGGAAGGCTACTCACTGATCTTGTACCTGAAATTAAGAAGATAATTGGAGCACAACCAGATATAGCCAAGGTCTCATTATCAGAACGAAAGTCCCGTTTGGAGAATACTATCGCCAAGTTTGTTCAAGTATTTGCTCAATATGACAAGCCTCTTGTGTTCTTTGTTGATGATGTTCAATGGTGTGATGAAGATAGTTTCCAACTCTTGGCTTCATTAGCGAAACAAGTCACCAAGATGGTTATGGTATTTGCTTATCGCGACGACGAAGTGCAAGAAGATCATCAACTCGTCAGGACCATTGCAGACATAAAAGAGGCAATTAATATTAAAGAGATTGATTTGGCACCAGTTACCGACAAAGTCGTTGAAGGATGGGTATGTGACATTATTGGCGAGGGACCCACCGATCGCGTAAAAGAACTCTCAAGAGTTGTATTTGAAAAGACGAATGGAGAGCCATTATTCGTCAACCAGTTTTTACAAACGCTTCGTATCGACAAATTGTTGGTAAGGAGCGAACATTGGAAGTGGAATATAACTGACATCAAGTCACAAAGTGTTACTGATAATGTAGCCACTCTCATGGAGCATAGGGTGAGTCAATTGACACCAGAAGCAATTGATATTATGAAAGTATTAAGTTGTATAGGAAGCAGTTGTAGTGTAGATGACTTATCATATATATTAGCATTAAGGTCAGAAAATGTTCTCAGTCAATTACATCAAGCCCTAAAGATAGGAGTAGTGCTATTGATTAATGACAGATTGCATTTCTCACATGATCGAGTAAGAGAAGCATGCCATAGTTTTGTAAGCTCTGACAAATTGGCTGAAGCTCATTACAACATCGGAATGAAGTTTTATCAGACGAACAGAAACAATTTACAACAAACTGACATCATTGATCACCTCAACAAAGGAAGATCGTTCATTACAAGTCACGATGTTTTTGTTGCATCCAATCAATCCTTGTTAGAAGACATGGCAGATATGAATCTAAGAGCATGTCAAAAGACTCTTTGTTCGGCTTCATACAAGACTGCTATTAAATACATCAAAGAGGGCCTTTCATGTTTAGAATGTTTATGCTCCGATGAGGAACAAAGATGGAAGAGATACCATGATTTGTTATTCTCTTTGTATATTGACCTTGGTAATATATACATACAGGTTGGACGACATGGTCTAGTAACAATTATAACTGACGACCTAATTAAGAGAGCTAACTCTAGAATTGAGAAATGTAGTATTTATAAGATTTGTGCAGTTGTGGCTGCAATGCAATTAGATGGCAAGGGCATTTATGACAATTGCAATAACATTTTGTCGTTGTTTGATATTAACACGAGTAATCAAATCCAATCTGAGAATGAAGCTATGATCAGCAATATACTTGGAAAGATCGTAGATAAGAACGGTGATGTTGATTTGAATAGTCTGTGCCAGACAATAGCTTCGGAGGAAGAGTTAATCAAATGCTATGCTTTACTAAACATTTGTTCGTATGCGTATATGTACAACCCATCATTATTCATCTCATCAGTAACAACTGCTTTTCGTATAATGTTGTAACAGTAATACGTTGACACCAGAGATTTCTAGTATTGCAACTCTTTACTGTACAATAGCAATCGGAAGAGGAGATTGGGGCATGGTCAAAACTCTCAACAGCCTTATTTCTGAATGTACAAAGAAACGTTTTTGTGATCACGTGGCAGAGAATGTTAGAGCGTTGCAAATTCATGCTACCTTGGTGAATCACTTCTATATCAAACGTCACGAAAATGGAAGTAATTTCAGGAAAATAGCCAATATGGGCGTAGAGAGTGGAGAAGTTTTCTATGGATGTGCCGCAAAGATTGCATCATTGATGGACATAATCTTTTTAGGTGACCTGAACGCACATGCTCAACATGTAAAAGAAGCTTTTAGTTTCATAGCAAAGTTCAAAACACCTGGTTTAGGAACTTTCATAGAGAGTTTGGAGATCGCTATCAATACACTTCAAGGCAGGACTTCGTTACATGACGCTGTCCAGCAGATCAAATCAATAGATCAAAATATCAATTTGGCGGTCACGTCTTCTATGAATCTTGTAGTAGAATGGATGGATTTCACTCTGAACTTGGTGGATAGCTCCTCTACACCAATACAGATACTTCATAGAATTCTTGATTCTGAAAAGGAATTCAACCTTGCTCTACCAAATCACATAATGTTGAAGGCATTTGTATTCTTTAGTTTAATCAAAATGATACAAACTTACAGAAAAGCTGAACATGAGGATGATGTATTCAAATCAGAAGTATCAATCGCTATTACAAGATTCGAAAAAAAGATCTCACAATGGGCGAAACTCAATGATGACTACAAGAACTGGAACTGCTTGGTCAAAGCTGAGACAGCTGCTTATATCGACAAGGATCAAGCACAAGCTTTTGCTATGTACAACAAGTAAGTGAACAACATTTTATTTATATTTATTTTTTCAGGGCGATCAAATACTCCAACGAGGGGGATTTTACTCACGAAGTCGCACTTGCTCATGAATTGTTTGCAAAATATCAGTACTCTTGTAATAAGTTTGATGATGCAGATAAATCAATGACTCAATCCTATTTGGCATACAAAAAATGGGGAGCATACGCAAAAACGGCTATGATTGCATCCAAACATGAACACATCAGAAACTTAGAAGAAGAGTTGCAGAAGAAGGAATTAGATACTCTTGGTACCGACACAATCAACCAGAAAGTTAAGGATATCAAGATTGATGAGAGCATTGCAAAGGCCTTATTTGGAAAAGCAGATACCGATTGTACAGCAGTCCTCAGTGTTGTATTACAGAATGTAAGAGTTGAATAAATTCTTATATTTAACAATTTGAAGGGCTTAAATATGACTAATGCCTTAAAGATTACTTTAATTGTTAATGATGTTGTTATAATGCAGACTAAGAAAGGAAGTTCTAAAATCAACTCAATTCGAGTAAGATTGCAAGATTGGAATGGCTGTCTGTCAATTGTAAATTGTGCTCGTGCTTTCAAGCAATGTATCGTGACTGGTAATGCATTTGAAGAAGAAAGAGAGCACTCAATTAGAAATGATCCATATGTCAGGAAGAACAGGTTGAGATCGATTATGTGTATGCCGCTTGTTTGTAAAGATGCAATTATTGGGTTCATCTGTGCGGAAAATCGGAGTGTTTACAATTGTTTTGAAGAGACTCAAGTCGATAACTTCTCGGTGATAGGGTCATTAGCCTCCTTGTCACTAGAAAATGATATAATCAGAAAGGACATTACCGAACTAAAGAGGAGAAATAGTCACTCTCATCGTTACTTCAATCATGAATCGAGAAATCCTGCTCAAGGTATAAACTCTAAGAGATGTTAACACGGATTAAAATATTATAGGAATCATATCTAACAGTGAGTTAATTGTCGACATTGTTCAAGATTTTCAAAAAAAAATGATCGATTTTAATGAGAAAAAGTATGGAGAAAAGTTGAATACTGTATTAGAATTGGCCCAAGATATCATGCATTGCGGAGGGCATATCAAAAGTACTTTCAATCATCTTTTTACTAAATTAATTATAGATGTTTCTGACTCCTCCATAATGTTGTCAAAATTAGAAAACAACGAACTAAAAATTAAAAAGGCATCAACAAAAATTGGAGACGTTTGTAGAAACATTATTTCGAAGAACAAATCGTCTGCCGAAAATAAAGAGATTGATTTGAAGTTGGAGATTGCCGATAACGTCAACGACAGGATACTACTAACCGATGAGGAGAAAATATCTTTTATCCTAAACAACTTCATAACAGTAAGTAAAATTACAAAATCTTGATTCTAATTTTAGAACTTGATCAAATTTACAAAAGTTGGAACGATAACACTTAACTGCGATGTTAAAAGTATAACCGATGACAAGGTAGTTGTACAATTTTGTGTGGCGGACACTGGAACTGTAAGTAGATGCACTTTACAATACCAATAACATCATCAGGGCATAAAAGAACAGGAACTTCAACATTTGTTTAATCTCTATTCAAGATCTTCACAGAGAGTAGGAGGAGAGTACAATGGTAAGAAGTGTTTCAAACTTCAATAACATAACTTTAGGTACCGGGCTAGGTCTTCATATATCTAAGGGCATTAGTAAATTGATGGGCGGAGATGTCTGGGTCTATTCAGGATACGGACATGGTTGTGAATTCTATTTCAAATTTATATGTGATCTAGCTGAATCAGAAAGGGTTGATAAAGTAGCTATTCCTACTGTAGATCAAGACTACAAATCATTTCAATTTTCAAATAAAGGAAAGAAAGTTGACCATCTCCATCTGGACTGCTCATCCATAGCAGCAAAATTAGAACAATTATCGCCTATAAGCGGACAATCATTAACTCCTGATGCACTACCGGCCTTGTTCAAGGTGTTAGTGGTGGAAGATAATCAAATCAATCAAAAAGTGATTGTAAGGATGGTGACAATGGCGATAACGGATATTATCAAGAAACAGGTCATAAATGTAGATTATACCGTTGATACAGCCAATGATGGAGCGCAAGGTTTGGCACTTTATAAAACTCATGAACACAAATTAATAATCATGGATGTATCGATGCCAATTATGGATGGTATAGAGTGTACAAAGAGGATTAGAGAATACGAAGAAACCACAAATAACACGGACCGTACTCATATAGTGGGACTAAGTGGGAACAACAATCTGGACTCGGTGGCAATACAAGCAGGAATGAACAACTATATATACAAGCCTTGTAAAAGAGAATATTTTGTGGGGATAATAAAAGATATTTTTAAATAATACTACCAATAACGATATATTTGTTATTTTCGGACCAAACTTGAAAAATCGACCCTTTTGATAAAAACAAAAATTTATTGAAGTAGAAGTGTGTCAAAAATATCTTCATCATCCGATTCTGATGCCTCATCACTATCTGACCAGTCCTCCTCAATGGCATCACCATCCGAGTCTTGGTCATACTCCATTTCACCGTACAATTCTTCCTGCCTTGTGGACCTTGTTGATGGAGCGGTGTTTTCCTCACCTAAAAGACCCTCATTATCGGTTTGAATATATTCTGGATCCTCCATATCATCAATATCATAAATTTCAAGTACGGATGCCATCAATTGTGTTTGTCTGAAGCGCTTACGTTCATCAATTTTATTTTGAATGTTTTTTAAACAGCGCTTATCAATCTTCTTGTTGTTCTTTCTCAGTGTTATCCTCTCGATTAATACATCCAACGTTTGAATTGTCTTGGTTGTTGGGTTTTTCTTTTTACGGCTCCAAGTTAATGTATATGGGTTGTCATCTTCTGAAATAGCCATTGCGGAAGGTTTCACCTCAATTGTTGGGCCGTTAATTTTTATTACTTGACAAACTTCAAAAAATGGTGGTGATGGCAGCCATGATATACAAAAATCTCCTTCTTGTAAGCCACTACCACTCAAATGGTTAGTGCGAGGTACGACTTCTACCGTTGGCCTTTCAACGTTTTCATCTTCATCTTGGTTGGCTACAACAATATTTTCGTAAAGGTGAGGGAGATTCCAGATATTAGGGTTTAATGGATTGGAGTCCATGAATGCCATACCACGCAAATCAATTATTTTATTAATCCACTCCAAGTCCTCCTCTGACATTCTATTACCAATTTTTGGGACCCAATGTCTTTGAAGAGCTTCTATAAACCTTGCGTCAATCAATTCAGGATCTACAAGTTCAGGCACTCCAGTTGGCATTTCTTTAAAAATATGGTAGCCCAAATTGGGTTTGAGTGGATCAGGACCATGCCATTCTCTGTTTTTTGAACGGTACTCTTTCACCCACATTCCAACACTATTGGTTTCATCTATCGCAAATCTGAATGAATGCATTTTAAAATGACCCTTCAACCAAAAGATTTTAGGATCCAACCACTTCTTAAAGTCCAGCACCTTGTTCATAAGGGTGACGGATGGTCTTGTTTCTGGTGCAGTATACATTGTATCAATTTTATTAATAAAGTCAGGAAGAGAGTATACAGAGTTTTTTCGGCACCAGATCTCCCATGTACTGAACATCTGATCAATATCTTCATGGGTGTGTCCTGCACACATCGTAGAAAATTCAACCTCCTTAAACCATCCGTGGTATACTAAATAACCAAGAAAACCAAACATAGGTACACATTTATTTGTTGTGGCATTGTCACCTTGTACATGTAATGATGGTGGCAACTTCTTCCTTTCACCAATTTCTAATATGTGGTAGAATAAAGCTGTCATGACTATATTGGGATCATTTTTGAACATTGGGAGCATTGTTCGTAGTTGACGAATTTGTTCACCATGATTTATTATCCCCTCCATTGACACAGGTAGTGGCAATACTCTACTCACGGACTTGGGTGCCTTAAAGATTGTTGGAATGGTAAGACACTTTGGTGCATCTATAATTAACGACATGTATTCAGATGGACATTGTCTAGATTTTAATCTGTCAACATGATAGAAGCCCCTCTCTGCTTTATGAAGCTTAGTGTGCCTGACCATTTTATGCTTGACAAGGTCCCTATCATACCTTGTTTTTGCAGTGTTTCTTTCATTCAAGAGTTTATAACATTCGTCGCACGAACCTAAGCGAGAATCTTTTGGCCGACGAACGTTTGGAAAATGTTTAACAATCATCGCACAAAATGCAGGATATTCATATACATCTTT
>JAOPGA020000279.1:0-13060 GCA_026419775.2 Acrasis kona
GCAACATGAGGACCAATCCCATGTTCTTTAAATTGTCGCAGAAACTTGCCATACACATATGATGCAATGCGATCAATTAATGAACTGATTCGCAGCAACATGCTGCCAGGTTCACTTATAAAGGGCTCATTTAAATTCTGGGGTCTTCCATTTACACTGTACCAGAGTGGTTTTGATTTTGACGAACATCCTATGACTGACAGGCGTAAAGCTACTATTTATGCTAGTCTACTTGGTTACACTAGTATGGATGTAGTTAAGCGTTTTCTAGTAAGATACCAGTCAAAAGCCACTCCAAGTGTTGAGGAAGATATCAACCATTTTGATGGAGACCTCTTACTCCATCTGGCACGCGCGTTGCGCAACACACGCCATCAAATCCGCCAAGCTAGGCGGGCCTTCGGCTGTATAGAGTCATTTATAAATATGTAAATTTATTCTAATAAAGCTTTTCGCAGAATGCGATTTATACAAAAAAAAAGGAGTTGAATGTCAGGGAACTGTGGTGTAATGTTTTCCCTAATGAATTTGTTGCAATTATTTACATTAAATACAAGGGTCTATCAAAGTTACGAAAGGCAATAAAAGAAACTCACTTTTGATTTAATCTGCCATGCTGACGGGAACCACATTTCTGCTATTCCATTGAAGATTCCACATCCCATGCATTTATCCACACTGATTGAGGACATTTCTTCAGTCTTCAACTTGAGCGGTCCAACTTCATCTACTTTAACAGGCATTCCATCATCTTCCACAGTATTTGACACCTGTCTATCACTCTTGTCTTTATGCCTCTTTAATAATGTTTTCGACCCCACAAATGATTTATTTTGATCCTTTAAAATCTTGATTATATCATTGATTTCATACTCTAGATTAAGCTTAAGAAGGTTTTGAGTGTCCTCAAATGTGAAAGGTACATCTTAATATATGTAAATACAACGCAAGAATTATAAACTTACCGGCATCTATTTTCGAAGGTTTGGTAGGAGATGGTGGAGTGGGTGTTTCTGCTTTTTGTGGTTGATTACAATTTGACCATATCGGCTTGTAAAGTCTGCCATCATCAGAGTCCTCTTCAAGAATTTTGATCAACATAGGCATGTGATCAATTAAACGTTTTGTTGGCAGAGAAAGATTCAACACATAAGGATATTTTACAGCAAATTCATATAAGTGAATTTTTCTGTAAAATGTACGACTAGAGCAGCCTGCAATCGTATGTTGGAGCTCATTGAGTTTGAGAGCTCCTAAATCACTTTCACCCAAATCCAACGCCTTTTTAGCTTGAGGGCTAATAAATTTAATGTCGTTCTTCTCAATGTAGTCTTGATAACATTTTCTCCATGAATGGAAGAACGAAATTGTAGCCTTGAGCTTGCTGCTGGCTATAGGATTTGGGTCTGACAAATCTTTGGATGAACCAATGTTTTTGATAGCATTGTAGTATGCACCAATCATTATGTCAGATTGTAGATTGTATTTGCTGGCGACTTGGTGTTGGGCACATATTGTGATATATCCATAGGCTAAATTATCATAACTGCTGCCGTTTGACTCTATTGTGCTTATTTTTGATAGTAAATCTTTGGCATTATAAGCATCAGCAGTAAATTTTTGAACTGGCGCGGTAATTTGAGTCTGCAGTATATTTATAGCCTCCTGTCTTTCGTCRATGTGGTTGTCTCCTTCTCCAGAGTTGTTGTCTTTCTCTGCCTCGTCCTCTTTCTTGGCTCCATCCTCATCCTCATCGTTGTTGCCATTCTCCTCCTCCTCTTCTGCAATCTTTGTAGATTTCTTCTTCGAAGATTTCTTTTCAAGATTTCGAATGTAATCTACAAAAGAGAAAACACTGTTTCCAATTTTCTCATCGCAGTCACCAAGTTTTCGAAGCTCACTTATCGCAGTTGTATCCTCATCATCAATCGCCCAGTATGCTCCCTGAAGCATAACTTTGCTTATCCTGTCGAGATCTTTTTTACTTGTACGGTTTACAAGATATGATACAATAACCTCTGTTGAGCTGGGCCCACATTCTTCTGTTACTTTTGTAAGTACAGCAGTGATTGTTTTGGAAAGCATAGAAATACTGTCTTTCTTTGATTGGATAGATGTCTTGTTAACGGTTGCCATTGTATATTATTGTGATTAGTGTTTGTGTGCTAGTGTGCTAGTGTGCTAGGTTGTTTGTAAAATTACGCGCTTCAATAACAAAGTGCAGCCTTCAGCCATACAAACAACCCGCTGTAAGGGGCAAAAATCAAACAACACTTTTAGGAGAAATGTGGATGATGTCAATTGTTAAACCTTAGATTTTAAGTCCATCGGTGACAACACGACAGTAAAACAGACATAATTCTTTATTAACCTTACCAGTTGCAATACACTGTTTCAAGATAAGCGACTATTTTATACGATGACATACATAGTTTCTCTTTGATAAATGTTAACTTTAAATAGATGTAGACATTCTAGAGGGACGATTAGTCATGATAGCGACATAATGACCGCTTTATTTCTTTTTTGATATATACTGGACATCAGTTGAATTCTAGCGTTATTGAACAAAATTAAGTCATTTAGCAACTTGATACCTTTCACATCAAGGAAGCGCAATGTATGAGCTTCTATAATATTGTAGCATATAATTAGAATATAAGCAAGCTGGTTTGCAGAAGAGGTGTTACTTAGTTTCTCTAGGTTTTACAAGAATAAATAGGTTTCAATTATTTGATTGAACGTTAGTGGCACCGGTGCCTATCAATTTTTAATTACATGTTATACAGTTATACAATAAAATAATAATTTCAAAAAATAAATACTTTTATTACTTTCAATGTATGTGTTAAAGTATCTACTGTGATGTTATCCAGACGCCTTTACATGATCGTGACTCTTGAAGCCTGTAGTCTCCAACAACATCCATGGTGTGCTTTAAGATGTCCTTTGCAGCTTCCAATCTTTTTGTGGCCTCTCTTTCCGTTTTTGTTGGTCGCTTGTGACTAGCAAATCTATCCTCAAAGGCCTTATGCCTCATGAATAACGTCACAAGCCTCACTGCATCATCAATCTTTGTTGTCTTCGTTCCGTTCAAGAATCTTTTTTAATCGGCGGAAAAAGTGGTGGTCAACACCAATTTCGTAAAATTCAGTGGAAACCACCAGGACAAATTTGACTTTGTGTTCACCACCAATAAAATTCCACCGGTAATATTCATCAAATAGTGGTAACCACCAATGATATTAGCACAGAAGTGGAAAACACCACGGGCTTTTGGTGGAGGGCACTAGTGGCCAGGAGGGTTATCATAATATAGTGGTAGACACCAGTGGTTGTCGCCGACATTTATGAAGCTTTTGGCTGTGGAATGGGGTATAGAAGGAAGCTTGAAAATTAATTTGAAGATAAGTAATTTATTCATAAACATTAGACTTTTGCGAGTCTTCATCTTCAACTGGATTGGTGATCTTTAAGAACCTTTCTATCTCTTATGGGGTCCAAACTTTCTTGTAACATCCTCCATCACGAATCATCATCCCATACTTTCTCTTCATTCCAAGCATTACTTTATTGTGGTAGCTCTCTTGACCCTCCTTGCAATAAATGTTTTCGTCTTTGGTATTTACTTTTTTTACAATTTCGGCACTTGAGAGCTTAAGTTTGTCTGTGGATGTAAAAGCACTTGTTGAGGGGCAAGCAGTGGTGTGTTCTCAACTTGACTGAAAGGCATGTCATCAAATTCGGGAGACACTGAATTTTTTTCAGTTTTTGATTGTGAAATGTGGACTTACTTAAGACAGTTTTAAAGTCGATGTTGACATTTGATCTGTTGAATGTGATGATTTATCTCTACCGTTGTTCTTTTCCTTCTAGGCTGGTCCTCTTCTTCAAAGTTTGAAGACATCACATCTTCGTCTTTTCTTTCTATTTTTAAATTAAGTTTGCTGAACTTTTTTTACAAAATACAAAAAGACTATGATGGTGCTTCTTACTCATATTGAAAAATGGAAACATTGAATGTTTAGAAGAGAATTATATGGATATCCGGAAGTAATAATGCGTTGGCCTAAGGTTCAGAAATTACAGCATTGGAGGTTTGGAAATTGAGATCAAACAGTACTCCAGCTATACTTTAAAAGTGACCCTATTTCAGATAGACATTTATGTTCAAATGTGAGGACATGTTTGACTCAAGAGAATGTTGTATGCATATTAATAAGTGTAAGCCACCATCTGTGGATAACACTTAGTGTAAACCACGATCGGTGTTAGACACCAAAAATGGATGGTGGATGCCACCCACCAAAATTAGCGATGATTAGAATTCCCCATTTTCTAAAAATAAATTAGTTTAGTCTTATAAGTAGATAGGATAATTACCGAAATTGGGCTTCACACAAATTGTTTGTATAAAACATACCCTAGCAACAATTTTATTTATTGTAGAATAAATTGAGAAAATGGGACTAACCCACTGTTTTCTAGAATAAATGACACAAATATTGTACAACATGTTATAGAAAATCGATTTATTCTAGAATATTTCTTTCAACTACCCTATTTTTTCCTGATTTTTAGAGCACTCTTTGCTTTGCTCTGACCTGAGGTTTTGCTCGCTTCTTGTTCATCTTCCCCCAAACTCTTTTTTTTGAGGTTTTCTTTGGAGTGTTCTTGGTCTCTTGGCTATCCTCTATTTCTTCATCCTCTTCCTCGTCCTTGTCTTCACTGCTTTTGGTTGCAAAGACATTCTTTTTAGCCTTTTTTGGAGTAGATTTCGCTGTTTTCTTCTTCTTAGGTTGAGTGGCGTTTTCATCCTCAGATGTTGAAGGTCGTCCGCGCTTTTTCTCTTTGATTGTGTTAATTGTTCACTTTTGATAATAACTTACCCTATTTGTAAAGCTGTCGCACTGCTTCTTATAATCCTCGCAGGGGGGAATTAGTTCAAAGAGTTCACGGACTTTTCAGTCCACATACACAAGATGGAATCCATACTGTTCATCAATAAATGATTTGTGAAACCTTTGCCCATCCTGAGTTAATTTGTTAATGCTGTCCTGATCCACATTGTCCATTGAGGAGACTTTCCTTAAAATGCTCGAGAAGTACACTCCAAGTTGCTTCACAGTAACTTGTGGGCTGATTCTCCTTGCATGTTCGATGAGTTCTGGGAGAAAAGGCTGTTGGGCAAATCCATTTGAAATGTTACAGTAGCGCAAAAGGAGACACTCAAAAATGGCAAAATTAGGATTTGTTCTTGAGGACCCTTCTGACTCGTCGTTACTCTCCTCTTCTTTTGTTGTTGCATAACCGACCGCAAGATCTCGATGAGCTTGGCATCTTCACCTTTTCCAGGCTCTTGAGTCGATTTGTTGTTGTCTGTAGTGATGAGTTCTGCCATTTGTTTGATTTTTTACATTAGAAGAAAAACCAATGGCTATTTATCTGTTCCGTTCTTCCATCGTTTGGGTGATTATTAATTTTGGTCAACGAGAACTAGAATTACAAAATTATGAACTTGAGATAAACAAAAAAATGCCAGGTGTATCTGTTGCCGGAGAGTACAGGAGCCCACTAACCAACAAAGTAGTGTCCAAGACAACATACTATAGGCACAGAACGCTAAAACAACAACAAGATGCTCTCAACAATCAATTAATTGAATGCGAACAAAACATTCACAACGAGATTGGAGGGTTTGAATCCAAAGACGAAGACGAGAACAAACAGAACAATGTTCTCCCCAATTTTGGTGTTGATGAAAATGTGGATGATGAGGATGCTTTTGAAGACGACTAAGACGACGAAGAAGATGAGGATGAAGAAGATGAAATGTTTTTGCGATTTGATGATGACGATGAACTTTATCATGAAGAACAGGACAATGATGAAATATTCAACAATTTCGACCCATGAGAGCATAAAGAGGAGTGGGAGTTCTTTTTTGAAGATTACTTTAAAAATACACATAAGACACAGCACAAACTATCCAAGTTTTGGAAGAGAACTGTGCTAAACAAAGTTACAATGATTTATCTTGTGCTCTTTCTTCTTGCGCTTCAGAGGAAGCACCGTGTATGTGATCCTGTTATTGAATCAATGTTGCTGTTGCTTCATTCGCTTGGACTGAGGGTACCGCTCAAGATGGACACCATCAAAAAGAAGATGAAGGAGTTTGGCTTGAAAACGTTTGAACTCAGCACTTGTATTTGTCAAAGATACATGTGGACTAAAACTGTGAGCAAAGAAACTGTTTGTCCAGCATGCAAACACGACGGAGATAAGAGTATTATGCTGTACACACCTTTCACCAATGTATTCTCAATATTGATGTCAGGAGATGAGAATTTTGCAAAGTCTATCCATTCCTTTACGGAGAAGATGTTGAAGGATATAGAGGAGGACAGTTCTGTGATTAGAGACTGGTATGATGGCGTTGAGTCAAGGAAGATCATTGGGGGATATTCCTCAGATATATTTAGTGTTTTTGTCAGTATGGCTTTTGACGGACTGGCCATGTCAAAGTCTACAGTTAAGGATTGCTGGCCTATATTGATCAGGGTTCAACAAGAAACAAACATGCGCAAACTACCAAAATATCTCATACCAACATGTCTTAAGACCTTTCCAGAAAAGGCTAAATGTATTGATAGTATCCTCACTCCCTTATGCCATGAGCTCAATTTTGTTCAAAAAAGATTGGTTCCAATATACAGCGTCTACAACAAAGAGGTAATCAAGATCCGATTCGACATCATCTCAGTAGACAGTGATTTAGATGCCAAAAGCAAATCTCTAGCGCAAGAAATATGGAAGTCAATATATGGGTGTTACCTTGGCTATTGTAAAATGACTTCCGTTCCAAATGGAAAAGATAAGAGACAAAGAAACAAATCCAAAACGCACTGGCACGTTGATGTTAGAGCGGAACGGACGCATATCAATCATATTGCTGATAATGTTGAGGCATCGCAAACAGAGGTCATGGTAAATGAAGTTAAACGCATTCCTATATTCTTGGTTATAGAAAGCTATGAGTACATAAAATGCAGTACTATTGATCTAATGCACACTTTCTATGTTGGAGGGATATTAACACCAAAACAGATGCTAGATTTTTTGGACAACCAACATTGAGGCCAATTCTTAATGAGAGACAGATAGAATCTCTTTTTGAAGACGTTGATCCAGACCAAGTTCAGTGTTACATAAGGGCATTGATTAATGGAATTATGTATCACACAGTTCGTTACAAAACCAATGTGAAGTTCTCATATAATACTGAAGTAATGTTTGAGGACAAACTACAAATCGCTCAATTAGAAGCGTTTGTACTCATTAATGAGTATGGTTTTGCTGTAGTGAGGTTGTATGATAAAATTGGTGTTCATAGTCTTGGAAAATATCCTGTGAATAGATCAACACCATTTAAAACGATGAATGTTGTTAATTTATCACAAATCAGAAGGCTGGTAGGTTTGAATCATGTGAAAAACCCTATTATTTACGGAGTTGATGGCGATAATCGAGCAAACAGAACAGCGGCACATACTATCCCAATATTCTACTGATCACTGAAATATATGAATATTTATGTTAGAATAAATTCAAAATATCTGCTTCRAAAYTATTGTACAATTATTCTACCATTTATCGCCGTCATTTATTCTAGAATAATCTCATTTTAAGGCTTTCTTTATTGTAGAATCCTGATAGAATATATCTCGAAGTCCCAAATTTATTCTACTAGAAAGTAAATTGTTGCTAGGGTACTGTAAGGGCACCTTCGATGAATTGATGTCCATCTTTCATAGAAGGGGACACCATACTGCTCGTCAAGCCAGACAGCATTGAAGTATTTGAGAACAAAGTCTGGATACTTCTCCTCCATGTGCTTGTAATATACAAGGCACTCACTTTTACTTTTTGCCAAGACCATGTACTTAATGATTTCTAGGACTTTCTTGTACTCTTCAGCTGGGACATTACAAACATCTTTATTTTTAAATGTTGTTAACCAACGGAGGTTTGATTGGAGAACATGGAAAATACAGAGCAAGAAGTCTAGCTTAAGAGCATGCATCGCAAACTTTTCACTTGCACCATCATCAATCATAAATTGAGGGTTCCAATCTTTAATGAAAGACCCCTTCATAGTGAGTAAATAATTTTCGATTGTTGACACTAATGATTGTAGACGCTCGCCAGTTACATTGGATGTGATGGAAATGAAAGGTACACGAGTCTCGAGGGTCTTATCATCATGTGTAGTGAAAACTTGGATGGGTACGGAGGAGTCTACGGTTTTAGTGGCCTTTTCATCTAGTACAGCCCAGCAGAACTTGTGAACTGTATCAAAACCAATGATGTGTTGGATGAAGTTTTTACAACGGAGGAGTTCTAAGCGAGAAACAAAAATAAACACAAAGTCTTCGGGAGTCATATCCTCAACACGCACACCATTTACTGACCTCAGGAGTACATATTTACCTTTCGACTCATCTTCAAATGCTTCTGCCAACTTTAAAGCATTAATAAATTGGTACTTGTACCCACCTCCATTCTTATTGTTTGAAGCGTAGTGCCTCATGTTGCTTATTTGTTTCCGTCGAACGTCATAACGCGTGTCCTTGGTGTTGTTCTCCGAGCGGTTGTAGGATGTCTTAATGGACTCTTCAACAATTGTGTTGCTCAACTTGAGTAGCTTGTCTTTGATGTACTTCTTGACATGTCTCGCTATCGGAAGTTGGTCAACTTTCGGATGGAAATTCTCGACGTGGGAACCTTTGCCAAAAACTTTACATAGATATTTGATTCTATTTCCATTCTTGCACACTAGGAACTCTGCTTCGACTTTTGCAGAACAGCCTCCATTATTCATTATACACACACCATCACTGCAGCATTTTGAATACTGTTTACATAAAATGTGTACTCCATCTGTACTTGGGGTGATGAAATCAGACAAGTTTCCACCACATAATGGAGATTTCGGTATGACACCTCCTGGTTTCTTGTCAAAGTAGATTTTCTTTATTGCCGCTGGAAGATAAGTTGTCATCCACTTCCATTTACTTTGAAGAAATGGATGGTTATCAAAGTATGAGTTGAATACATCTGGAGTGCACTCAAACAACAAGGTCATTGTCTTTGCTGGAAATGTATAGGCAATGTGTGCGCTCTTGTAAGCAGCCAAGCACTCTTTATTAATGTACGGACCGTAATGTCCGGTTTCTTTAGTACACGCTTTGTACTTTCCAGTTCCGCAGAAACACTTGTCATCCTCTTTCCAAACTATTGTTTGTTGAACTTCCTCCTCTTCAGAAGTGTCAATCTCTTCTTCGGATACATTGAAGTCGAGATTTCGAGAAACCTGAGTGAGTCTGGTTGGTGATGGTTGGTGTAGTGCTGATAACTCATTATCTGACTCGTACATCGGTGAACACCTTTGTGGGGGTGATGAGCGTGACCTCTGGTGTGTTTGGTGCTCGCTTCGTCCTTGATCCCGGCTATTACGGTCAGTGTAGCGTGGGAACTCTGGTGAGGTCCAAGAGTTGCGTCGCTGCTGAGATGGTGGTGTGGATTGCAGAGAATTATCCGGGCTCTGAATAGGAGATGCAGTTGGTGTTACATCTGTAGTGTATGCGAGGTTTTGTTTTCTTTTGTTTCATTTTAATTTGGAACTACTAAGAAACGCGCTTTTAAAGGCGCCATTCAACCGAATTTAATCTTCATTTAGATATAGGTTACAGTTATTTGTTTTGGTTTAATGTTCAATTGTTGTAATAACATGCATTTTTTGTAACAAAACAATCAATTGATGCACACCGTGTTAATGATAGTTATTATTGACAATTTATAGCGTTGATTACCTCTGGTATGTACGAGGCGTTTAAAACTCTAAGCTTGAATTAATTAAGCACACATAGTGAAAAAAATAAAAAACCATAAGTTACATCATTATGTAGCCCTTGATGAGTAGAACATTATTTGTTTTTAAAGTATCGGGCGACAGTCATTTTTGAGTGAGAAATCTCGGTTTTTTATTTTTCAGACAGTTTTTTATTTTTCAGAAATTGTTTTTACTTTTCAGATATCCGCCCTTCTTTGGAATTGAATACAAAACTTCACTCTTGCTCAACACTCTTGAATGGAACCCTAGATACCTCTTTTCACCGTTCACTCTTTGGAACAAAGTACCTCCTATTCCGGTGTCACTAGCATCTGTCTCTAATTCTAACGGTATGTCTGGTAACGGATAATGTAGGAACGGAACATTCGTGACTAAACAATCGTAGATCTTGATGTACGCTTCCTCTAACTCAGGATAGTCGTTCCAACGAAATGACTTCTCTCGTCTAGCCATGATAGGATACAGTAAGTCACTAGCGTGTGGTATAAATCTTATGAAGAAATTGATGATTCCACAAAATCTTTGTACTTGCTTCCTAGTTCCAGGTCTTGTCCAACTCATCATGTTACATAACTTGTCCATGTTTGGTCTCATACCGGCTTGCTCAATCCAAAATCCTAAAAGTRGAACTTTAGTGGCAAAGAAATTACACTTGGCTGGCTGAATTGTAAGATTGACTGATGTTAGAGCATTCAACACATTCTGCACATGTTTAACATGTTCCTCCATTGTTTTGCTATAAATGATTATATCGTCAATATGGTTGCAAGCATATTCGGTTAACCCATTAGCCTGTAACAATGCTTTTATCATCCTCTGAAATATAGACGGAATGTGTTTTAACCCTAAAGGTGCTGTTATAAAACGATATCGCTTACCTAAACAAGTGAATGCTGTAATCGACTTGTCCTGTTGACGTAGACAAATCTGATGATATGCTGACTTTAAATCAAGTTTGGAAAATACATGAGCCCCTGAGGAACTAACTTTCTTGAACACCTCGTCTATCCCAGGAACATCATTTGTATCATCAACAATAAGTTTGTTGATTGGAATAAAATTGAATACAAATCTAGGTTTTCCTTTCATTATCAAAAACCAATTCGTATTGAATAGTCCCATATCCACTTCTTCCTTCGTCTTGGCTGCATCTAAATCTATCATCTCTTCCACTACTTTGTCCTTTACCCATTCTTTCACTACCTCGTGAAATTTCATCTCAGCTTCTAGTGGGTGATATGATCTCGACCAACAACCTTTCTTTCTTGATGCTTCATCTGCGAACTGTATTGCGATAGTCCCAATGGTACTATGCTTGTCAATAGTAGCTGCGTTGTCCTCTATAAACTTGGCAACGTACTCCATATATTTCTGTGCCTCTGGATGGTATTGAACACCTTTGGCTTCTTTCACATAATCCCTTGATAAAATCTCATCGATTGGTGTGGGTTGAAAGTTCTTCAAAAAGTCTTCTACTCTCTGTTGCGAAATATCCGGTAACATATCATAGATATCAGTGATACGTAATATTCTACATAAAGGTCTTCCGAATATCACGTCTTCGTCTAACTGTGGTAACACCACGAATGTGTGATCTAACTTGACATCTTTGTACTCCAGTTGTAACCTTGCAGTATGACATTTAATTCGTCGTTTGTCTGGAAATACAACACAAACATTGGCATTCTTATTAACATATATCAAGTATTTTGAAACTCTTTTAAAGATTTTTAAGAATCTTTGACTAATTGCACTGACTTGAGCTCCTTTATCTACGAGTGCCTTGGTAGATACTCCGTTGACCTTACAATCGGCATATTGTAACTTCTCGTACAACAACTCCTGATTCTCTTCCTCTTCTTCTACCTCCTTGTCCGTCAAATCCTTTGAAGTTGGAGTCTCAATCATAATTTTATTTATTTTGAAGGATTCAGTAGATTCATCTTCTATGGCCTCTACTTGAACCTCTCTAATATCTTCAAGTTCATCATTTGAATTAAAGATAGGATCGTCTTCAATCATGACCTCATCCTCATCTTTATTAGATTTCTCTTTCGAGAATTCGAACAATGAAATCTTGATGACCTTGAACTTCTTTTTCTCCTTTCCTTTCTCTGAATTATCCCTCTTCGTCTTGAAATCGGGTTTGTACTTGTTCTCCTTGACAGTACTGCTTTCTGGTGCTTTGCAATCTGGTTGCAGATGACCTCCTTCACTAGCAAGTGCTTTCTTGTCGCACTTCCAGCAATGTAGAATTCTTTTCTTGGCCTTCTCGATAAATGCCTTCTTCTTTTCGGATTTCTGTTCGTGCGCCTTGTTGAGCCGAATCTCACGTAACTCTTTCCCTAATTTCTCCTTCTGTGCCCTTACATCTGGCTTCCTCTTCTCGTACACGTTCTCCTCTTGTGGTTTCATCCATACTGCCACAAAGTCGATCATGTCGTTGATGTTCCATTGTACGTGTGGATAGTTGGGTACTGGAGCCATCTTYTTGTTGATTTCTTTTCTAACGTACTCGGGTAACGTTAAAAGGAAAATCTTTCCTGCATCGATAAGGTTCAACTGCAAGATTGATACATATGTGTAGAAACGTCTGTTGTAGTTGTAGACCGTTTCGTTGACGTTGGCTTTCAACAAGCGTAGCTCTTGGGTATATTGCTCTTCATCCTTCGAAGTATCTAATGACAAAAGTATTGATTTCTTCGATTCGTTCCACGATAACTTCTTCATAGCAGGGTCCGATAATCTATTGGCTATGATGTTGCTCTTGTCTCCTGGTAAGCACATCTGTAACAAAACTAGAACGTCCGTTGTCAAAACGTTGTGACTGGCTAAGTACAGTTCGAACGTATACAGATCTTCTATGAAGTGGCCGACTCTAATGGTTGGTTTGTTGTCATAATTATGTAGTCGCCTGTTCTGATTTTGCTGGTCTTTTTCCTTCCTTTGAGTTTTATCCTTCTGCTTCGATAAAAACTCTTGTCGCGTCCTAAGGTTCTTCGCAATGAATTGCGCAGCGTTTGATGCCTCATCTTGGCTAAATTGTTCCTCGAGGAAGAACTGTTTGATGTGTCCCTCTTTGATATCCAATGAATCGTCAGGTCCAACCTTTCTCTTCTTGCTCATAACAGTAGTCCAAGCATCTTC